>ML675641.1:5049514-5162572 GCA_007922155.1 Mesoclemmys tuberculata
TCATACTGGGTCAGCTCCAGGTAGTGTACTAAAAATAGCAGCATAGATGTTGTGGCATGGGCAGTAGTTCAGGCTGGCCACCTGAACTTGTACTCTGGGAGCTTGAAGCCAAGCCGCAGCCTATGCAACAATGTTCACATTGCTATTGTTAGTGTACTAGAATGAACAGAGCTAATGCTAGTCTGTCTATCTGGGCTGGGAATCACAGCTCTCCGCTGTAGTGTAGACATACCCTTAAGTTTCTGCCATTTTAATGGAACCTGTTTCCAATGGTTCTAATAATAGTTTCAGTCATTTTTAAAAAGATTTACAGCTGAAATACAAATGTTTCAAAACAATAAAATACATATTGGTACTGGAAAACATCTATAGATTTGGAATATAACATGATTTATTAATTAAACTCTCAGGAGCAGCATAAACTGTTGACCACCCTTTGAGTGAATGGAAGGACAAAAGGAATCAATACACATGAAATTCTCAGCCGTGGACAAGATCAGTCTAAAAATAGTTGGAGTTGAGAGAAGCCTTTGCATTAACATTTGAATCTATAGGATCTAGGCAGTCTGCAGAAACTGGGCTGCTGTGATAGAACATTAGACCATATAATCAGATGAGACAAGTGAAAGAAGAAAGCAAAGGTTCTAGACACAGCAGAATAGCAGCAGCAGCAAGTAAATCAGTTGTATTGAGCACAGTAAAAAGTTCAAAGAAAAGAAAACACTGAAAGTTTCAGCTAAACTCTTTGATGTTTAAAGGCTGGGTGTCTGCAGGGTACTCTACATAATAATGATTCCTGATATTTGCAATGAAAGGCCACAGTTATAATGAGATGGGTGAGAATTAAAGTACCCATTATAGGAAGGTACACACCTGGGAAATTAGGTGCCTGAACAGACTCTGACAAAAGACTCAGTGAAGGATATTGCTAGCCTATATGTTTGCATCTTGATAGCTGCTGAAAAGGAGAGGCATGTAATAATAGTTCTATATTCTTAATTAGACAGGTACATATATACAAGGGGGGTGTGTATGTAAGTGCAAGTGCTTTAATGCATATATAGATTTTATCCATAGCAGTATGGCCAACCTCCAGAAGCCACAAATAATCTGACCATGAAACCCCATGAGACATTTTATATTGTGGGGGTGTTTTGGTCTGACACTTGATTTTTAAGTGTTCCCACCCATCACCTCTGTGTGTGTGTGTGTGTGTGTGTTAGTGTGACACACTTTCCCAAATGTATTAGGCAAGATGATTTTGACTACTGCTGCAGGATTTTGGCCACATCTACCCGTTCCCTGATCAACTATTCATTCTCGCCTCCTCCACCCCAGTCTTCCCAAGTCCCCTCCTCAATTCAACCCCTCCTCCAGTCTCACCTCTGCTCCTCTGTGGGTTCTTCATTCCCTTCTTCTAGGCTTGAGGGGAATGCAGAGAGGTCCTCTCTCTCTTACAGGTGGGCAAAGGCAGATGCAGGGGCTCTTCATCCCCTTTGCCCCTTCCCATACTGGGTGCTGCAGGGCGAAGGAGCAGAAGTGCTACCTCGTCCATATTGCTCACAGGAGGGGACGGGGGAAGAAGCAGCTAAGCTGTATTGATCTGCTGGCCTTGTTAGGGCCCTCCTCCCCTCCTGTGAGAATGACAAGTGGAGGGAGAAGACTCTTCTGGCTTCTGGGAGGGCTGGAGCTTCTTGCATTATTGCAAGACGAGCTCCAGCACCCTCTGAAATCCTGTCACTCACCAAAAAATCATGAAAGCTGGCAATACTGTGTCAGCTTTAAAGATACTTCATCACATTTTGTTGTCTCTATTCACATCAAGATTGAGATCAATAAAGATCTTTTGGCACTTTTCATGTCTGTAGTGTGCTGGGAAAATTATAACTTGGATATTTACTTTCTGCCTACATTCCCCAGGCAGTTTCAGCTAGATCCAGTATTCTTCTGTTTCTTGCCTGTGGTGTTGAATAGTAGTTTCACTCATTCCTTTCTGAGGGGATCACACATAATGACAATAAGTAGCTGTGACAGCTTTCACATGTGGAGTCCCACAGGTCTCTGTTCTATCAGCCCTGCTATTCAATATCTATGCCAAACCTCTGGGGAAACTATGACATGCTGTGGATTGACGTAGAGATCTACTGGTCTTATTGCCATTTCTGGACATCCAAACAGTAGCACAAGCAGAAGTGCCTTCCTTTATCTTCTAATAGATAATACACTTTTTTTTTAAAGGTACAGCCTGCTAGAACTGGGTAAAATTTTTCATTCAAAACATTTCTGGGGGCAAAAAAAAATGCAGATTTTGTGACATTTAAATATTTTGTAAATTCATGAGACAAGGTGAGTGAGGTAAAATCTTTTATTGGACCAAATCCTAATATCCTGGAACTGACATGGCTATTCCTATACTATATATTGTGAATTCATGTCAATTTTGCTATATTTTTTTGGTCAGAACCCCCCCCCGAAAAATCAAAATGTTTTGTTTTGATGTTTATAAAATGTTTTCCGTTTTGTTTCAAAACAACGTTTATTTTCAAAAGTTCCTTTAATTTTATTTTTTTTTAAACAATGAAAAATTGTGTAAAATGTTCAAAATAGAAATGAAAAATGTTGGTTGTGAAAACAAAATATTTCATTTGACCTGAAACAATATATATTTTTAATACATTTTGATTCAGCAGTGGTTCTGTCTCTACTTTTTAAGGTACTCATGTGCTTGTTTTAAAAAACTTTCAAGGGGCCAACTTTTGGCTATTTCAGAGACACTTTATCTCTCCCAAGTCCATCACTGCTATTGCAGTTGAAGGTAGAGGTCTTTAGTGTGAAATTTCATGGGTTCTGGGAGCAAGACATTCTCAACAGAGCACTCTTGTCTATGGAATTCACTTTGACTGGAGGTCAGGAAAACTTGAATAGCCCTCTTTAGGATGGGATTCAATAGTTCTGTCTTTTTCATAAGCTCTTTCCCAAGCTTAAATTCATAATCCACTCAGGGTATTTCTATACTCCAATATAAGTCCAGGGTTAGTAGAACTTGGCTTAGCAGACCCTTGGTTGACACTTAAGGTTTGAGCATCTACAGGTTAGGAATTCTTGAATCCTTGATCCCAACCTGCTGCTCCTGCATCTATACTGCATTATGCGGGCCTGAGTCTGACCATCGTACCCCAGATTTCTTAGTGCCCTCCCAAAATGTGGCCACTCTAAACCATTTTTGATGCACTGTGGGAAAACTTGACTGTCCACCAAACTTGATTGTCCAGAGGACAAAGAAAGTCAGCCATGGGATTGTGGGATACTTTTGGTGGACTCCCAGAATATGAGTCCAGTGGGACTGTGACTAAACTGCAAAGAAATAGGGCTTGGACCCTCCACCTCCATGGGGTCCTGGGACCCTGGGATAGCATGAGTTGTGTAAACGTACCTTCAGTCATGTTGGCTAAATCAGATCAGGAAGCAGGCTAAAACTGGATGTTGGATAGAGTTTTGTTCCTTTTATAACAAAATTGATATTTCCTAACCTGTACAGAGTGCCTCAATATTACGATATGATATTACACTAAAAATACTTAGGCAAATATTGTGTCGTATCGTTCTGTTGAACAGCTGCGTTTTCAATAGTGGATGAAGTAATCTCTATAGGTAACTTTTATATTCATATTTTAAATTTACAAATACTTTTGGGATCCTTCATGATGAAATAGCCTATATCAAATGTAAATTGCATCATCTAGATAGCATAAACATTGTTGCACTACCTGTTAGGTGACAAGTAGAATAAGATAAATATGTGGGAAATGTATCTCTGAATATCACGGCAAAATCTACTTATGGACTGATATACTATGAGAAACATTTTACACTGTATTTTTCATCCCAAAGAGAGAAAGACTGTATGTATATACAAATACAGTGGGCAGTGCACCACTGAAACTCAACCACATTGGAGTGTAGACAGCCAGCTGGCCCAATGTTAAATATTTTACACCAATCATCATCATAAAAAATTTCAACTATATTTACAAACATTAATGATACAGTTTCCAGTTCATGTATGTCTTTTTCTAATTTACTTGTCACCTTCAAGGAGAAGCAGGAATGGAAAAAAGTCATTTAAAAAAACCGCCCCGAATATCAGCTAAAATTACATTGAAGCATTCTTACATAAAAACGTGCAACTTTGTATTTTCTATCTATCACCTAGTGATACTGTAGTGAAATGTGCTTTAAAATGTAGATTGAGAAAAAGATACAGCATGCTGCACAACAATGAAGAGGACAGGAGATTTTGGCAGACACTTCCTCTTACAAAAAGAGCCATTAGAGCTCACAGGAATCAAGTTCCAAAGGTCTCATCTAAAAGACACTCACACAGTAAACAGTATATAACTTGATTTTTATGCCCATAGCTAAATAGACTATGGTAGGATCTCTGCTTTCAGGGAATTTCAGATCATCCTGTCTGAGAATATATCACATTTCATGGCAGCAAGCCTACAACACGCCATTTTGTTTTTTAATGGTTCGTAATACTCTTTCTGCAAAAATTCTCTCATTTTTATATGAAATACCTCTAATTTAAATAGGATGTGGAGATATATAATACTAAGGTAAGTACCACAAGCAGCATGTTCCACCAAGTACACATATAGCCCCCCAAATTTTCAAACTCTCAGACATTTTATTCTGGAATCCTCTCCTAGTTATGTTTGTGCCTCATTTAGACAAAGTGATGGGCATGAGGAACAGGGGCACTTGCGCTTGTTTGAAAATGTTACTTTATGCAAAACTCTTAAGAGATAGGGGTTTCAAATGGATCAATTCAGAGTCATTTTTGCTCTGCATTAAGTGCAACGACAGTGGGGCTCCACCTTGGTACAAGAGTGTCCTGCTGACTAGATTGGTGGGAGGGGCATTTGTGTTATTTGATATCAGTATGTCAAAATCATAGTAATCCATGTGAGATGCTATGCCAGATACTGTTAGAAAGGCTATAATGTGCTGAGTAAGATGATAGTGTTTGTGTTCATGTGTGATGGAAGTTATGGACATCTTTGATACCCCGGTATTTCAAACTATGCTGTATAAGACACACCTCAGGCAGAGAGGCAGCAGGACAATAGCTTGCTTAATGGCCCATCAAAACCTTTACAGAAGCAAAAGGCCCAGGAAGAAACTAAAGACATACCTGAAGAATTACCAGGATTGGCCCTTGTGACTCTGGACTCCATTTCAGTTCCTGTAAGTGCCCACAGGCCGCATGGCCAGAGGCAGAGGGTATATAAGATCAAGCCACAGAAACCATTTTGTCTTTTGTTCCTGTCCAGCTGTGGACACACACATACCCACCTCTGGATCAATTCATTTTGCAACTGAACCAAAGGACTTAGACCCATCCAGGTACTGGATGTATACCAGAGGGACTATACAAGCCTGCAACTCCACAATTCTTCTAGAAACCTGATGTATATGGACTTTGAAATCATTTGTATCTGATTGATTTAATCCTTTAACACTTCTCTTATTGCTTGTTTTTCTTTTTATAATAAACCTTTAATTTTAGTTACTAAAGGATTGGCTGGCATCGTGGTATTTTGGGTAAGATCCAAACTTATACTGATCTTGTACTGTGGCTGATCTTTTGGGATCAGGGGGAACCATTTTAGTAAAGAGCATAGACTTTAAATAACTGGTCTCTTTACTGAACCTAGTGGCAGATTGGGAGTCAGAGACTGAAATGCAGTAAAGGGAGCTGTGTGTATTTGTATAGTGGCTTCTTGATAGCCAGTTTGGGGGAATCAGAAGCACCATTTGTGGCTGGTTGGGGAGTCTGACTTCAGTGTCACCCGCCAGTGCTGGGAGAATTTGCTCTCTTTTTACAGCCTGCCCTAACCTTGGCATTATCAGTTGGCTACCCTGGGCACGGACAGGTCACAAAGAGTATACCTGGGCAGAGAGATATGTTTGATGAATCTAGCCATAAGACAGACATACAGATAAACCACCCTCCACACACAAAGATTTTGGAGAGGATGAAAAATTGGTGAATTCTGGTAGTTCATCTCATGTGTTACCTACGGTGTTTAGAAAAAGGCAATTATAGTATTAAAATGTGAAGAAGTTTGTTGTTATTAACAACAAACCAGACCAAAAATATATCTTTTAAGAATATAAAAAATGAAGGCAGCAAAATTTAATAGGTTCTCTGGCACATTAGAAAGCCCATTCAGAGTGCTTTTTCTGTGTATGTGAACAAGAAGGAATAAAGCTAATTTATCTCCAAAACAGCAAATTGCTTTTTAGCAAATGGCCCACAAGGGCACAATAAAAAACAACGTTAGAGGATCTTTGACGTGGTAAATAATTAAGAGACTGGTCAAGAGCTTGATATAAAGTCCCTACTGTCTGTTCTGCAAATTACTAGGCCCCCTTGAGTACTCCCACATATATGGAAATGTGAAAGAATATAGGACATGAGTGAAATAAAGTGCCTAGTCTGACACAGTAGTATTAAGCATTAAATATTAAATAACAGCAAATCTAAAATGATGGTAATTTAACATCATGAGCTAATTTATGCCTTTTATCACTGAGGTCTATGCACTGTAATAGAGTGAAATGACACTGCCACCAACAAAACAGAAGAAAAAAATCTCAGCAAATGCACTTAAAAGACATTTACAAGTTACTAACCTCCATATCGTCAAATTAAGACATAAAAGAAAAATCAGGTGCCATAATTGAGAAAAGGATTCCATAAGCAATTATCCAACCAATATTGGATGCTTTCACTTTCTCAGTTACACTTATAAAGATAGCAGAACCATATTGAAATTATTATATTTTTCACTAGACCCTAGTAAACTCCTATGTAAGAAATAGATGAAACAGGACTTCAAACACAACATAGTTAGGACAATGGACTTCCCAAATGTTCACAGAAACCATTTAAAAAAATATAATTACTTGGTTTTCCAAAACCTCTCCATCTTCTAACCCCTCCCAAAGACCCACTTGACTCCTACAAACCTGTCAACTGAATGGATGATTATTGTTAGATTGTAAAAATTTAAAGAATTTGAGCCTAATTCTCTATTACTTGCACTTCACATAAGCATTTACATCTGAGCAAATAGAGTATAAATGCAACCATTCTGACTTGGGAGCATTTTGCACATGCTTTGCACAGGTTTAAGCGGCCATACAAAGAGCAGAGCAGAGGAGAATCTGACTCAAAACATTCTAATTTAAATTTTTGTTTCAAAATAAAGCACTTTAATTGAAGTTACTTGTAGCTCATCTGACCAAGCAAAATATATGCCTAACTTGAACTGTAAATTAAAGAATATTTATTCTTTTTTAACTCCTTCTAATGCAAGAACATCACCGCACATTACAAACTTCGATGAATTAAAGTTCACTGTATCTCTATGAAGTAAGTATCAATAGCCTCTTTTACAGAAACATAATTGAGGCAAAGAGGGATTAAGGATTAGATTAGTGTCACACCTACTACAAAACACTATTCCAAATGAGTAAGGAATCTGTCCATAAGTGACTTGCTCAAGGTAACTTAAGAGAGTCAACAACACAAATGTGACTAGAATACAGATCTCCTGATTCGCAGTCCAGTACTTCAGGCAGCAGCCATAGGCATACATCAGCAGTGACAGTCATTAACACTAAAAAATACTGTACGAGTTATCAATACACATGCTTCAGGCGTAAACTGTTCATACTAGAATGGGTCAAGAAGGAATGTCCTCCAATGACAGACTATTACACGGTTGAGTAGGTGAATGATATATTTTCACCCTACAATATTCAAGATTTATGTATTCCTGTGTATAAATCTGTTCACCTGTTCTACCAAAATACAATGTTCCACTACTGATACCACTGAAAACCTATCTTCAGAGTGATTTCATTTTCTTTTATTTTCATCTAATTTTTATAAATATTTTTGAATTCCTGCTATGGCAGGCAACCAACCACCCTCTAGTCACAATTTTCAGTATCTTTGATATGGAATATATGTTTTCTTAAATAAAAATCAGACAAAATGTTATCCTCAGGAAATACATCAAATTCAGTAGGAGCTAGATCTAGCCCATAATGATTTTTTTTTATTGGCTGCCAATTAACCGTGATGTATGACCACCTTTGTTCAGTAAACGAACTATTTTAATAACTAGTTAGACTTATATTAAGAATAACTGAAGGTCATTCTTCACAACACAGACCCTAATTCATCAAAGCATGTAAGTCCATCCATAATTTTTAGCATGCAAGTCCATCTTGCTCAACAAAATACTTAACACTGAAGTCAGGGGCACTATTTGTGTGCTTCAAGATAAGTATGATAAAGTACGCTGAACTGAGGCCATAATTAGCATTTCAGGTTAGGATTCAACTGGTCTGCTGTCCTATCACTTTGTCATAAAGGTGATTAAAGAGAAGAAGTGTAATATGTGTATAGAATATGGGTACTCTTTCTATAACATGTACCTCAATAATAATAAGGAATCCTGTAAAAATGCTGAACAAGTTTTCTCTGGAAATGTCATTACTAGTTATGGCAGTGTATTGCACAGGAAAATAATGTTGACATTTTAAGAAAAATGTAATCTCCAGTATGAAATGGTAAACAATAACAGCAGTTTTAGCCAACTGATTTTTAATGAAAATATTCTTAGTGTATACCGTTACTCATGCCTGAACGTACAGCAACTCATGAATTACTAAGGATATTATGTGCATCTTGTGAATAATAATTCAAGCTATCTGAACAGACACTAGATTTAATACTATTTCCATGTATGGAAAATTATTGAAATATCCATAATAAACACCCTCCCTCTGAACAACAAAATACTTCTTGTGATAAACCCAGATCTGGCAGGTAGAAGGTCTTGAGTTCTAGCCCAGGTTCTGCTATTAAGACTTGGCCTACCTATAGTTTTGTCATACCTGTAAAGTGTGTTAACGGACATGATATTGAACACAATCATTTTAGACCAAGATAAACTGTTTTCATCTGTGATTAGATCCTACTCAGATCAGAAGTTGGTTGGCGAAAGTTGAACATGGTTTGCTTTAGTTACACTGACTTCTCAGTATCATATCAGCTAACATGATTGTTTAGAACCATGTTCAGCCATGATAAAATCCTGTAGTCTAGACCACTTGCTGCTTGACTTTGGGCATTCAACTCATTTTTGTCCTAATTTTCCTATCTGAAAAATAGAAAGAGTATATAGTTTCTAATCTCATAGGGTTGGATTTGATGTTAACGATAGAATTATAGAATCATAGGGCTGGAAGGGACCTGAAGAGGTCATCTAGTCCAGTCTCCTGCATTAAAGGAGGACTAAGTAAAATCTAGACCATCCCTGACAGGTGTCTGTTCAACCTGCTCTTAAAAACTTCCAATGATGGAGATTCCACAACCTCCCTAGGACAATTTATTCCAGTTCTTAACTACCTTGACAGTTAGGAAGGTGTGTCAGGTCCTCCCTGGGTGCAACCTGGGATGGGTGAGCACGGTGCTCCCTTAACTCACCAGCCTGGGCTGTTCCTCATAATACTTTGCTAGTGAGCAGCAACAACACGCTCCCGCGCCCACCCTGGTGCTGTTATCACTCAGCCCAACAGCTGAGGTGGAGCCCTGCATCCTGCTAGATTGTGTGAATGCTCTCAGAGCCATGCAGGAATCTCAGAGAAAGGCACCAGCTGGGTTACCCCACCTCCCTGCTGTGCATCCTGAAGTTACCCTGTCTTGCCCTGGTCAGAAGTCTGACCAGTAAGTTTATCACCCAGTTCGCCCCTCCCTCAGCCAGGATCCAGTCTCTTAGTGCTTCAGCATATCCGTTGCTTTCAACAAGATGGGGGAGGAGAAAGGAAAAGGCATGCAGCCTCTGTTCCTTCTTTTATATCTTCTGATCACATGCCCATTAGACATTAGTCCAGACATGTCCAGATGGGCTCTGCAGAACCACAAGGTTGCTTGATCCCCTCCTGTGTGAGTGAGTCATGGATCTGAGCAATCTCTACTGTACAGTCTTGTGCAACTGTCATTGTATTGTAAATCCTTTGTTTACAACTCCTTTGCTAATTGATGGCTGCTGAGCCCCTCCTGCTGTTACTAGGAAGTTTATAAGAGGGTAATACAGCCTATTATGACCTTTCATTAGATACCTTACATGGCATGTTTCATATGAATTACTACAACCATAAAGAAATGATAAATATGGGGTTTACAGTGTACTGCTTTGGGGTTTTCTGTATCACAGAAGGTTTTCCTAATGTCCAAGCTAAACTTTCCTTGCTGAAATTTAAGCCCATTGCTTCTTATTCTATTCTTAGAGGTTAAAGAAAACATTTTCTCTCCCTCCCCCTTTTATGTACTTGAAAACTGTTATGTCCCCCCTAAGTCTTCTCATCTCCAGACTAAACAAACCCCAATTTTTTCCTATTCTCTAATAGGTCAAGTTTTCTAAACCTTTAATCATTTTTGTTGCTCTCCTTTGGACTTTCTTCGATTTGTCCACATCTATCCTGAAATGTGGTGCCCAGAGTTGGACACAATATGCAAAACTGAGGCCATATCAGCATGGAGTAGAGTGGAAGAATTGCTTCTTGTGTCTTGCTTACAACACTCCTGCTAATACATCTCAGAAAGATGTTAGCTTTTTTTTTTTTTTGGCAACATATTTAGCTTGTGATCCACTATGATCCCCAGATCCCTTTCTGCAGTACTCTTTCCTAGGGAGATATCCCATTTGCATGTATGCAACTGATTGTTCCTTCTTTTGAATTTCTCCTTATTGAATTTCATTCTTATTACTTCAGACCATTTCTCCAGCTTGTCCAACTCCTCCCAGCTTGCTGTCATTTGTAAACTTTATAAGAGTACTCTCTCTGTCATTATCTAAATTACTGATGAAGATATTTAATAGAACCAGAACCTGGACTGATCCCTTCAGAATCCCACTTCACATGCCCTCCCAGCTTGACCGTGAACCTCGGAGAACTACTGTCTGGGAAACGTTTTCTAACCAGTTATGTATCCACCTTATAGTAGCTCCATCTAGGTTGTATTTTCCCAGGTTTTTTTACTGAGGTCATGTGAGACAGTACCAAAAGCCTTACTAAAGTCAAGATATACCAATCTACCACTTCTCCCCTATCCACAACATGATTTCTTCTCGACAAATCCATGCTGACTGTCACTTATCACCTTATTATCTTCTAGGTGTTTACAAATTGATTACTTAATATTTGCGAAATTATCTTTCTGGGTACTGGAGTTAAGCTGCCTAGACTGTAATTCCCTGGGTTGACTTTATCCCTCTTTGATAGATTGCCACTATATTTGCCTTTTCCAGTCCTCTGGTATCTCCCCCATCTTCCAGGATTGCTAATGGCTCAGGTATCTCCTCAGTCAGCAAGCTGAGTATTCTGCAATGTATTTCATCAGGCCCTGGTGTCTTAAAGGCATGTATCTTAAAGGCATCTAAGTAATTTTTAACTTGTTCTTTTCCTATTTTAGCCTGAGATCCTTCTTCATTTTAATTGGCATTCACTATGTTAGAAGTCCAATTGCTACTAAACATTTTGGTGAAAAATGGGGGGAAAAAGGTTGTTTAGCATTTCTGCCATTTCTACATTTTTTGTTATCATCTTTTTGAGTAATGGGCCTAACCTGTCCTTGGTGTTCTTGCTTTTAATGTATTTGTAGAATGTTTTCTTGTTACCTTTTATATCTCTAGTTAGAATAATGAAAATTATTGAATGAATAATAGAATATTTATTTGTTTTGTGATAGCATGTAGGAACTTCAGTCATGGACCAAGACCCCACAGAGCTAGGAGCTGAATAAACAGAATACAAGAGACGGTACCTGTCCCAAACAACTGGCAATTTAAATACAAGACAAAAGACAACAGATAGATAGAGGAGCATGAGGAAACAATGAGACAATACTAGTTAGCATAAGGGCAGGGGTCTCAGCTGTCTCTCTTAATTAATATTTGTACAATGCTTTGAATATGTAAGATGCTATATATGCGTGAAGTCTTGGTATCACTGATCTTGTTGAAAGATGAGACAAATATTTATTTTTCAGAATCTTGTTAATAGTAAGATCAAAGCAATTTAAGTGCCTTTTCCATATAATTTTCTTGGACTACAAAGTCTTTGGGACAAGAACTGTGTCTTACTCTTTGTAAACTTTTGTCAATATTGGGACTGAACAAATAATTCATAATGAGCACTTTATTTGATCAAATGGAGCTTTTTTCCTACTAGTAGAAAGTCTATAAGCAGATCACAATTCACACAAATGCACTTGCAGCTGGAATGTATTGAACAAACAGCTTTTAAATTTTTGTACTTTCTGTTTCAGTTCTGCTTGGGCTGATTAGTTGTGATTGATCAGATAAGTCACATGGCATTAATTTGTTTCTTTTTCCAGACTGTGGTTGTGGAAACACTTCCAAAGTGAATGCTGAAATTCACTCTAACATTTCTTCCTGTCAAAATATGCAACAATACATCTGATTGCATGAAAATGGGCAGAGACATGGATAAAGTGAACACATTTAAAAAGGCTGAGAAAATTCTAGCATTTTCCTAATTCTGAGAACTATGGCTCCAATCCTGCACTGTTAAAGAAAATGGGAGAGTTGACAGCCTTCAATGGCCATATGATCAAGCCCTACAGGTCCAATCCAGAGCCTTCTGAAATTAACATAAAAATTCCTTTTGACTTTGATCAGCCTTAAATACATGTGTAACCTGTCCGTGCCCAGGGTAGCCCACTGATAATGCCAGGGTCAGGGCAGGCTGCAAAAGGAGAGCAAATTCTCCCAGCACTGGTGGGTGACACTGCAGTCAGACTTCCCAACCAGCCACAAACAGTGCTTCTGATTCCCCCACACTGGTTATCAAGAAGCCACTGTGCAAATACACACAGCCCCCTTTACTGCATTTCAGTCTCTGGCTCCCAAACTGACACTAGGTCCAGTAAAGAGACCAGTCATTTAAACTCTATGCTCTTTACTAAAAGATTCCCTCTGATCCCAAAGGACCAGCCACAGTACCAGTTCACTATAAATCTGGATCTTACCCAAAATACCACGCTGCCAGCCAATCCTTTAGTAACTAAAACTAAAGGTTTATGAATAAAAGAAAAACAATCAGTAAGAGAAGTGTTAAAGGCTTAAAGCAATCAGATCATACCAATGGTTTAAAAGTCCAAATACATCAGGTTTCTAGAACAATTGTGGAGTTGTATAGTTCCTCTGGTATACATCCAGTACCTGGATGGGTCTAAGTCCTTCAGTTCAGTTGCAAAGTGTGTTGATCCAGAGGTATGTCCGCAGCTGGACAGGAACAAGGAACAAGACAAAGACAAAATGGTTTCTGTGGTTTGATCTTATATACCCTCTGTTTCTGGCCATGTGGCTTGTGGAACTTTACAGGAACCAAAATGGAGTCCATAGTCACATGGGCCAATCCTGGTAACTCTTCAGGTATGCCTTCAGTTTCTCCCTGGGCCTTTGGCTTCTGTAAAAGTCTTGATGTGCCATTAAGCGGGCTATTGTCCTGGGGCCTCTCTGTCTGGGGTGTGTCTTCTACAGCACAGTTTGAAATACAGGGATATCAAAGATCTCCATAACTTTCCTTACACATATTACACATGAACACAAATATTATCATCTTATTCAGCATATCATAACCTTTCTAACAGTACCTGACATGGCATGTCTTACATGAATCACTATGATTTTGACATATTAATGTCAAATAACACAAATGCCCCCTCCTTCCCAATCCAGTCGCATGACAACATAATTATTCATTTTAGCAATAGAAAAAAAAATCTACAGTTAAGATTTCAGTGGGATTTTCATTTATGGTGGCCTCTTTTCATATGCTTGTAACTTTGTGAAAAAAAATCTCCTTTGGAGCTAAAAGAGGTTTGTTTGTTTTTTCTTGCAGAATCTGATTTTCTTCAGTCCTTTCTGATTTTCTGGAGTGAGAATAAATTCATGTTGTCAGTGTTTTAAAAGCTATTTTGCTCACCAGTCACTAAAAAATTGATTGGGCAAAATACAAAACTGTAAAATGGTCACATAGAAATCCACATGGAGCAGCAGGCTCATTATGATGTGTGTGAGGGGACATTTTTAAAATAAAATAGTTTGCAAATATGGAAAGGGGGGCGAATCACTTCTGAGAATACTCAGAAGTATTTCAGGATATTACGGCAGCTCCACTCACTTTGTGACTTCATCCTACTTAATGTCCCTGGGACCCTACCCAGTCCAAAAAGCCTCAGGACTACTACTGGAACAATCTGCAGAAGGGAGATTATAAATGCCTCCTATGACTCAGTTCTCCAAAAGTGACCAATTTGGTCCCCATTCTGTAAAAACACAAGTGATTATTAAATCAGTGGGTTGCTCATATGCTTACAGGATTGGGGTTTATGTCTCTCTTCTTCTATAGTTTCCAGGTAAAATTTTCACAGACACCTCAGTAATTTAGGAGTCTAATTCACATTGACTTTCAATGGGGTTTAGGAGCCAAAGGCCCATTGAAAGCCAATGGGGTTGGCTTTTTGAAAATTTTACCCATTGTCTTTAACGTCTATTTTTTTTTCAGATATGCTGCTGCCTTTTAACTCAGCAGGACAAGATCTCTAACCAAACAACAGGTTCCCAGAATTACATGAACTTGCCCATATTGCACCTAAGTAATTTTGATTAGTCCCAAAAATAACAGAACCATCTAGACTGTTCTATTCCAGGATGGAATTATGACATGATATTGTTAATGTGGCCCATCTCCATCTAACCCTATGTCTCCTTTTCTCTCTTTTCATTGTCACTCTCATTGCACAAAGATAGTCACCATCCTTGCACACCTATGGGCACCATAAAACAAGATATAAACAATATTTTATGCACACACATACACACACACACGCGTGCCAAGGAAAATAAACACCAGTTGCAGCAGCCCGAACCGGAACAAGATAGGCAAGAGCTGAAAAGCTTTCCACAGTTCTGCAGATGCACTTCACTACTGACCTGTAGCACTGCTAATGTTTCTGAGCTGCTGCCAAAACTATCCGCATCAGACCAATTTGTATGGCAGTTTTGGTTTGTGAACAAGTATTCCTTAGAGACTACTTTGATGCTTAGTCATTAGTCATTTGTAACTAAGCCATATTTGAATCCTGGCCTCAAAAAGGTTGAAAGACTATTATTCTCAGCAGCCCCAACTTTATTAGGCTACCTGAAATGAGCATAAACTGTGTGCAGGCTTAATTTTTTATATATATAATGGCAGTGTGCTTGGCACTGCATAGAACATGCCCCCCCTTCAGAAGTCTATGAAATCAGAAGAGTCAGCAAATACAATGTTCACGTATACTGGCTGACTCACCAGAAAGGAGACTTATCACAAAGGAAATGCAAACTTTCAAAGGGCAGGGGAGATATTTTGGCTTGCGAGACTGGCGGTGAGTGGTGTGACACTAGGCCCAACTCTGACCTTTCAAGATACATTATAGGAAAACACAACATTAGTGAGGGTCATTCCTTATAAGTAGACTAGAACTTTGATATGCAAGTGCATTGTTCATAGTTACTTGATGTTATTTACGTATGTCTTGTCAGAGGTTAGCAGTGTAGATAAACTGCTTTCCTGTCTGTCACTGGGCTATTGCTTAAGTGTTCAAAAGGAACGTCTGAACATTTAGATGGCACTTTGAATGTAACAATACTATTGTTTGTATTTCTCTTTGAAGTTTAATTAGTAAATACCTGTGAATGGTTGTAAATGGCCAGTTACCTTGTGCTAATGTAGCTAGTTACCAGTGTGCTCAGGACATAGGAGATGGTACTTCAGAGTCCCAAGTAATCATCTAGTAATTGTTCAAGGAGATACCTGCTGTCAGGAAAGTATTGGTCAGCCTGCATGGGTCTATAAAAGACTCTAGGGGCCTGATCCTTTTTATCTCAAATCTGTCCACGTTTGTTAGAGAAAGTTTAGATCACAAGACTAAGATCCCAGAACCAGCATGGAATCACCCTGCTAATTCTCATGGGAGAATTTGAAGAAACTCTGCACATGGACTACTTAGTCTTCATTCCTCTGGATCATTTCATCCACAACTGAAGCTGTGAATCAAAGGATTGAGAGCCATCCAGGTACTGGATGTACACCAGAGGGACTATGCAAGCCTGCAAACTCCACATTTCTACTGGAAACCTGATGTAAATGTACTTTCCAATCATGTGTATGTATGTGATTGCTTTAATCATTTAACATTTCTCTTATAGTTTGTCTCTTTCCTTTAATAATAAACCTTTAGTTCTAGTTACTAAAGGATTGACTGGCAGCATGGTATTTTGGGTAAGATCCAAATTTATATTGATCTGGTAATGTGGCTGACCCTTTGGGATCAGGAGAACCTTTTTGGTAAAGAGCATAGAGTCTTAAATAACTTATCTCTTTACTGGACCTAGTGGCTGATTGGGAGCCAGAGACTGAAATGCAGTAAAGGGGGCTGTGTGTATTTTTATTTTGGCTTCTTGATAACCAGTGTGGGGAATCAGAAGCATTGTTTGTAGCTGATTGGGAAGTCTGACTTCAAGGTCACCCACCAGTGTTGAGAGAATCTGCTTTTCTTTTGCAGCCTGCCCTGACCTTGGCATTTTCACATGGCTAACCTAGGTATGGACGAGTGTTTTTTGAACATAAATATTATAACCCTTTTGGCAGATTGGAGTTGATGGGCTTCACAGAAGTATTGTTGAAAGAAGAGACGGAAGCACCAGAAGAGGAAGACAGTTCAAGGCAAAGGGAGAAGGATGAAAGTAGAAAAGTAAAATGGGAAGATGGAAGCAATGGTGACCACAAGGCAAGACACCTAGAGGAAAGAAGGGAGGAGCTCTCTAGTTCCAGTAGAATGTAGCTATAATGAAAGGTCCCCAATTCAAAAGTGATGGATAATGTTTTCAGATGTACCAAAGTGACTTAGGTGGTTGGGAGCCTAAATCCCAGTCACTTTAAGGAAGACAAAAGCTGGTGGGTATCTATGCCCCATTTGCAAATATGGACTTACAGTTCTAAGTCACTTAGGCACCTCTGAATCTTTACCCCATCTCTCCTCTCACTTTGCTTATCAAGAACTTTTTAAAAAAAACATAATCTGTACCACTGGGAATAATAATTGCTGGTTAGATTACCTGACATTTTTTGAATACTTGGTAGCATTATATATGGTAACAGCAACCACAATAATTAAATCACAGAAAAATCAATGGAGACTTCATATTACGAGCCAGATTTTCAGACACTGGCCTCCTTTTTCTGCTTGGGGGTCTTTCAGGCACAAACAAGATCACAATTATGGCATGCATTTGATTGCACACACAGATCATGCTCAGCAAATTAATGGTCCAAGTGACTTACTTGTTGCTTTAAAATTGTGGATAGGACAAAAGGAAACCTGGTTAAGGATAGGTGAAAATTGCACCTAGCATCAATCAATCTCTCTCTCTCTCTCTCTCTCTCTCTCTCTCTCACACACACACACACCCCTCAGAAATTTCATTTGATCACAAATCTAAAATATATCAGAATTTTAGAGTCTGTTAAGATACCAATATGCAAATGGACTTTTCCCTGTCATTATGCTATGTCATTTAAGATATGGGAAACATGACTAATATGAAAGTAAGTGGTTATGATGGAGTTTTATGATGGAACCAAGCACCTTTCTATCAGTGAGCGTGTTACAACAGAGGACATTATAACATGAATGAAACATAAAGCTCATTCTCTATAAACTGTTACCTTAGTATACAGTGCTGTTGTAGCTCTGCATAAGCATGAAAGCTTGGCTCTCTTGCCAAGAAAAGTTGGTCCAGTAAAAGATATCACATGACCCAGCTTGTCTTTTCATTACCTTAGTAGTTATTCATCTGGGACTTTGCAAAATTATTATTACCACCACCATGTATTTCACTGCCTATGATCCAACCATGATCCAGAATAGTTCTCTTTTATTGTAAAAGTACTATTAGTGTGAGCTTATGAAATGGCACAATATGCAAAAACACACACCACAAAAAGAAACAAAAGAAATATGTAGAAAGCAGAGGTGGACTGAATTCCAAATACAAAAGCTTACTACTAGCATTCCCAGTGATTTGCATTTCTTCTACAGCAACAGATTATCATGTCAAGATGTCGTGGCACATCACCACAATGTCACAATATTGATTCCTTCACACCCTGGTGATGTATGATCATGGCATTGCACAAAAACACAAAGAGTAACATCACAACAAATCTTCAAACTGGGATTCTGTACCACAGTGTAAAGATGTGTCGCTCCATAATTTTGGACACTAACTGTGCTGCAAGCACAAGTTGCAGCATGTGACAGACCCAGGAAAACTGGGCTGCTCCACATATATTTCTGAGGAAGGTAATAATCTGAATACCCTAATCTTGTGCATCTCTCCAAAATTGTTTCCATACATACACACCTCTCTGTGCATGTGTGTCTGGGGATAAATATTTCTGTATGATTAAAGTCCACCCAAAATAGATGAAAAATACAAGAAAACCCAAAAACAAAATCAGGCAACAGCAAAACAAAAAACATCAAAGCACCTCTGTTAAAAATGCTAGATAAAAATGCTGTTAAAAATAAAGGATGAGGACAGCAGCTTCTGGAAATGCACTGATTTCAATTATCAAATGGGCTGCAAAAATCATTTGTTAAATTGTAAACACCCTCCTTAGTTCTTTTTTGCATATGCAGAACTTAATTTATCCTACTAAAAAACCAAACCTGTATGTATTTATTTATTTATTTGAAATGCATTTTGGCCTTCTATGAAGGAACTGCCTAAGAAAGCCTCAGTGTCTGCATGAATTGATTCTTTTTCTTTCCTCTGAACTTTACTGAGCAAGGAAATTAGCCGCCGCTGTTGTTGGTTCCACTGGGGATGTAAGGAACATGCTGCTGGTGATATTCCTGCTGTTGTATTTAGTGCCAAAGATTCTCCAAAGAATTTTTTTTTCTTCAACAGCAAACTGTTGCAAACCTTAGTTAAAGCACTATGTATAAAAGTACTTCTCAGTTCACAAAAGGCTCCATTCTGCTTTCCCAAGCCAGGGACCAAAAGACTCCAAGGAAGCAAAGGGAAAAGAACTGCCGCATACATTAGAAAGTACAAAAGCTACAAAATCTTCCCAGTGGCCTTATCAAGGTTTTTAGCATTCTGCTTTACTTTCTGGACTGGTGTTTTACAAGTATTGAAATAGACAATTTAAATGGGCAGATTATTGAAATGGTAAAAATAAACATACAAAAAGAGGAAGGGAGAAAGTAAGGGAGAAGGCAAGAAGCTAATACCTCCAACCTTTCCCAGGGGGAAAATTCCATTAACCAGAGGTGAGAAGAATTTTTTCATTTTGATTGGCAGGACTAATGACCTGTTCTTATTGAAGTTATACCCAAACTGCCACTGATTTCGATGGAACAGAAGCAGGTCCCAAGAGAGAGATCAATATCCACGGAAGCAGAAAGGAGAATAGGATTACTATAAAAGAGTAAAACACAGGGCTTGATTCACCCACTCTGGCATAGTGAACGCAAATTGTACCCTTCCTCCTGCATCAGCAGATTGAATCCTCCATGGGGAACAGCGCAATCATGGGAAAGAGTCAGACTCACACATTGCTAAAGGAGGGCATCTTTATTTTGTATTAGTCCACAGGAATACCAGTGGTTGATGACCTTGGGATAACACACTGAATCACTGCAGCCCCGGCTACTTTAATATGATCCTACACTGGGAGATGTACTGGCTGACTGTGGGCCTCTTACAGAAAGGGGTTGTGGGAGCTTTGTGCCATTGTCATTCAATATGAATGGACTTTCTACTGCCAAGGATACACAGCTAGGATTCTATCAGTGGAAACCTCAGAATGGCTCAATCCCATTGCCTCACTAGGCATCAATCACTTCTAAATCTTAAGCACTGTGATTTCTTTGTTTTAACTCTGACCCAATACACCTTTTCTGCTTAGTCTGTCACATGGCAGGTAGAAACTGTGCTCACCTTGAGACTTCACACTTAAAGGGACGAGGTGAGAAGAAACAGGGAAGTCAGCTATGTGAATGTGAAAAGATGACAAGAAGGGTAAGAGCAAGGAGAGAAGGTGAAATAGCAATTGGAAGCTATACTTCTACATAACAGCCCATATGTTCATTTTCCCTAAATATCCTCAATTGCTGTGAAGTAACAGCAGGAGCAGCAGCAGTGTAAGTTATAATATATTAGCAGCTGAATTCATTTGCTGAAGTACCACAAAATATGGAATTGCATGTCATGATCCATTATAAGATTACAACAGCCCTAGATATAACAACAGCTATGGTACAAAGTAATTGGGAGTAATGTTACTGCCTTATCTCTTGAAAACACTGAAAATAAGTGCTGTCACCTCTGTTGTACAAAACATCACAGTTACATTATGTAAAATCATAGCATCAGGAGGAGAAAATAGGAAGGAATGTGTTTAAACATAGCATATTCCCTCTTTCTGTAGATATTACACAGTAAGTAAATATTATTATCTAAATTATGCATCTCCATTATGTGAGGACCAATTTTTATTCTAAATTACTTCAGCTGGAAACAATTTGTTCTTAAATCAAATTCCCTCATATTCTCTTTCTATATTTTACTTGGCTAATTTTTATCAATGGGGGTAAACTGTATGTAAGTAGCTTATAAAGATGATACTAAAATGGAAGGTGGGACAAAGAAATAATACAGAAGTACCTCCAGAATTTCCAAATATGGCAAATTAATGAAATGCAAGTTGGGAAAAATACAAACTATTAACTAGGGGAAAATATACAGAAATACTGCTATTCCACTGGCAGGAGAAACCTGGAAAATGGTCATCTTTATTTCTCTAATGTGCCCATCACAGTAGAATCTGGGTGTTTCATAAATAATTAAGAAACGCATGTTTTGTCCAAACAAATTGTAATCCGTTCCTCTTGTTTATACTGTATGCTTAAATGGAATAAGGCTAAAAGAGATCAAGGAGATGAATAGTGCACAGAAAATTAAGCATAAGTGTGCAATACCCTGTAATTATACCAGTGAAATAGACCAGTGCAAATTGGGATTGTGTACAAAGAAAAAATCCACCATATAATGGAAGAAGGAGATAACAGTCCCTTCTCTATCTGGCTCTGCTATGACTGCACTTGAAATATTGCATTGTTCTGGGCAGTGTGTTAACTGAAAACAAAATGGAGGGAACGCAGAATAAGTGAATAAAAAAGTCATTTTTGAATTGTGATTTATGAGGATAAATAACAGTTAAGCTTAACGACAAAGTGACAAAGGTAAATATATGTAACTCTAAAATACTTTGAAAGTGTAAACACAAAGTAGTGAGAGTTTGAGGTTTTTTTAACTGCAATATAAAGAATTACAACCAAGAATAATAGGATGAAATCAAGAATGGGAAAATTTAAGCTGAATATCAATTGACAGCAAGATGCGTTAGGCTGTGGAAAGTGTTAGACATCCCATCATTTAGAACATCTAAAACTAGATGGGAAAAGTATAAGAGAAAATGGTTGTGGGAACTGGCAGGAACGGATGGTGTGGTGGTTGAGAGAATGGACTGGAACTTTGGAGACATGTCGGTGCCACAAACTTTCTGGTTGATCTTGCCCAAGACACTTAATCCCTCTGTGACACAGTCGCCCAACTGTTATATGGAGCTACTAATGCTTCCCCCACCTAACAGGACTGTGGTGAAGATAATTCTATTAATGTTTGTGTTACACCCAAATATTGTGCTGATGGAAGCTATATAATTAGACAGATATATAGATAGCACTCAATCCTTCTGCGTCAAGAGGAAGTAACTAAAAGTTATAAAACATCTTTCTCCACCTCTTCTGTTTATGACACTATGACCATAGCCTCCTCTATCCTAGTTTCTTCCATGCACTAGTATGATATGCCAAATATTTTCAGACTTCTCTGATGCCATCATCATAATCAGCCAAGACTTCTCTTTTTAAGGCCTTGATCCTAAATATTCACAACTCCCACTGAAGTTTATGGGAGCAGTGAGAGGAACACATGCTCCACTCCTATCAAGTTTTTGCTAAAAGGAATATACAGTGAACAGTAATGCACTTCAACACAATGACTACTCTGAACCTTTGAAGATAGTTAGAAAGTAGATTTAATTGTAATAATGGGGCAGCGCAGACATACATTTTATACGTTAGAGTGAGAAACACTGAAGACTTGCAACTCCTACAATGGAAACATATCAGTAGTTCTACTTCTTGGCCCATCTGTTAATTAAATCCTGTCATGTATATATTGTTTCAAAGTGACAAAACAGGGGGAACCTGGATATTGGAATCTACTGAAGACAATGTGATAATTAAAAAAACCCAGATGATTCTTGTGTTTTGTGGAGCGTGTATTCTTTTTTGGGTTACAAACTTCATTATAAAGTCAAAGGGTGGCAAGAGTATTAGAAAATACATTTTAGCCTTTTAGAAGTGACAGTTGAGGTGTCACCTGGGTTAAACTACAGGTTTAAAGTTAGTTTTTAAGTATATAGATAAGATGAGTAAGATTTAGGTATAAGGCAGTAATGCAAGAAGCTTACTGGTCCAGGCCTGGAAGATATGAGCTTAAGCAGTTAGCATAAGGAAGTTAGGCCTATAAACCTTAGCATAAGTAAACTGACCAGCAGTGACGCTACATCCCAGGATGGCATAAGATATAATTTTTCAATGTAAAATTTTGCTGAAATCTTGCATAAAGTTCAGATAACCACAAGAAGTCTGTTGATGCCAGTTTGGGTATTTTGGGATAGGAACATCAGGAAACATTTAATCACAAAATGTATATAGTAACCAACTGAGTATGTGATAATAAGTTTGAAATAATTAATGTATTGACCTATAGGATAAGGGCACCCTGACATTATTAAGAGAGGAAGTTAGTTAAGGGCAAAGGAAGCCAAATACTTTCCATGGAAGCCATCGGATTCCATGATAGACCTATCCATGATTTAGGCCATTGGGACTTTGACTGTTTGGCATGCCAGGGATAGGATAGGACGCTCATGGATCGTCATCTATCTCCACCCCTTGGTATCCACAAGAATCACGTGAGTATGCATATGACATGATGTATGAGTGCTGTAACTGTGAACGTTAGGGTTTCCAATTTATTGGTAATAACTCTGTGCTTGATCTCAGAACCTTAGAGTACTAATTTGTCAATTGGAGATTCATAAATAATCAATATGCAATCAATAGATAAGGCAACAGAAGATCTGGAATGTGAGTCCTATTCATGACAAGTTATATATTAAAAACAAAAAAGACTGGCATACAGACGTCCCTTAAGCTTACCAAGATCAGTAGATAAGACTTTTCTTGCAAATGTCAGTCTCACTACATAAATGAGTTTTAGTTTTCAAAGTCCTTAAACTGAAGGGTGACGTATAAAGCAAAAAGCAGTTACATCAGACAACACATTTTTATCGGAAGTCAGGTACATAACTTTTCACTGTCCTACTGTTCTTTTCATTAATAATGAATGTTATAATTTATTCATATTTTCTAAATTAAAAAAGTGAAAATTTAGGTTCCTATTATTTTCCTATGGCTAAATTAGCAAAAAAGTCCAACAGACTTGGGGGTCATTTCTGAATAGGACTTTCGCCTGAAAGAATGACTGATTTTAATCATCTGTGGAGCTACAATTCTGTAAGGTATCAGTGAAGCATCATTTGGAAGTGAAATCTCTGCAGATAAGATAATTAGAATTTTGTAGTTGTTTGACTAATTCAGAATAAAGTATCCTAAATCATTCTTTAGTGTTTTGAAACATCTATGTTTGCACATGATCTATTTAGACCATAACATTTGTATCCATTATGAATTCAAGGAAGCACCAAAGGACTTGCACTCTCCAGTAATACTGTATGACTTTAATTTCATTAAAGGAAATTGATTGCAAGCTAGTTTACATTTAAGGCCTCAGGGTGTTGTAAATTTTATTTAAACTGATTGGAATATATGATCCAACAAAATTAAGGGAAAAAGCCTCCTGCTGTTGTGAACATGCATTTAACTTGCAGAATCTCACTTGCCAGTGAAAGAACTATGTAAATATGTCAGAATTTAAAAAGGCTCAGGAAAAAAAAACAACAGAAAAGAAACTTGTGCAATGACTCTAGGTGCAAAAATACCCACTATACAAGTGATCACATACATTTTTTCACCATTTTAAAAGCAATATGTATGCTGAGATGCAAAAGATAGAATTAATTCAATTTAGAGCAATATCTCGGTTTTGATTTTGTAGAACATTGGTTCATCTTCTAAGGAATAAGAGGGCTATATAGTTCAGATGGCTTCTACCTCAGAAGACAGGCTGGTAAGAGTGGTTAGGAGGGCTTTAAACTAATGACAAAAGGAGAGGATGAAAAGAAAGAAGCTAAGAAAACAACACAAAATCAAGCTGTTGAGAATAAAATAAATTAAGGAATCAAAGGACATAAAGAAAAGAAATTCTTTAATTGCCTATACACCAATGCTAGGAGCCTAGGTAACAAAGAACAGGAATTGTAATTGCTCATTTATGAGCATAAATTCAATCTAATTGGTATTACTGATACATAAGGGAATGATTTCCACGATTGGACTGGAAGCACTGATTGGGCAGAGGAGGAATGACATTACCTTTTTCCGAACCACTGATAACTCCACAGAAAATCATCTCGAATGCTTATGGATCAATGTCCTAACTGATAAAGCACAACACGGGATATTAGTTGGTGTCTAATTGGATGACTACCTCCTTATACATCTCTCTACAATACGTAGAGGAAAAAAAACTGTGTAATCATGTGGGGCTTCAATCTGAGTGACATACTGGTGGTCTCATGCTGTCAGTACGAAAACATCTTTGGAATTTCTAAATATTATAGATGACAATTTTCTAACCTGAAAAGTGTTGCTGCCACCAGAGGGGAATTCTATATTAGACCTTATTTTGAGAGATAAATAGGAACTGATTACAGAAATAAAAGTCAATGGTAAATTAGGTACACATAATCATGATGATCACATTTATAACGTGGCAACAGAATAAAGTCTGATTTCAAAAGGGCCAATTTTACAAAGCTGAATACAATTACGAGCCAAGAGAGGAAGAATTTAATCAGAAAAATGTGACTGATAATTGAGAATTTAGGAGTAGTTTACCAGTTGCCCCAAAAGCCATGATACCACAATTAAGGAAGGCCAGGCTGGTTTAAAAAAAAAACCAAAAAACGCAAGCCTGGTTTAGACAGAAAGTCTATTGATGGATAGCTATATAAAATAATAATAATAAAATAATATATAACATATGGAATACATGGGAAGTTGATAGCAATGGATATAAATCAGAAGCTAGGAATTGTAGAAAATTGATAAGGGAATCAAAGTGACACAAGGAAAACATCAGAGTTGAGGAGAATAGCAACGAGATTTTTAAGTGCATTAGGAACAAAAATAATCCTAACACTATTAGGTGGTCCACTATTAGATGGAAATTGTAGAATTATCAATACTAATTCAGAAAAAGAGAGAAGTGTTCCCTAAATATTTCTGTTCTGTATTTGGGGGAAAAACAGATTATGTAGTCAAATCATATAACACTCTTTCCATACTACTAATAGCTCAGGAGAATGTTAAACATCTGCTACTAAAGTCAGGCATTTTTAAATCAGCATGTCTGGATAATTTACATCCAAGAGTGTTAAAATAGGTAGCTGAGGAGCTCACTGGACAATGTCAGTTTTCAATAAATTTTGGAATACTGGGGAAATTTCAGAAGACAGCAAGTAAGTTAATATTCTGCCAATATTTAAAGTTGGTAAAAGAGATGACCTATGTAATTATAGACCTGTCAGTCTTATATGAATACTAGGCAAGATAATCGAGTGATAAAGGACTTCATTATTAAAGAATTAAAGATGGATAATATAATAAATGATAATCAACATGGGATTATGGAAAATAGAGCATTTTAAACTAACGATATCTTTCTTTAAAAAAAGGTTCCAATTTTGGTTGATAAAAGTAATAATGTTGATATAATATACTTTAACTTCTATAAGGCATTTGACTTAGTACTGCATGATGATTTTATTAAAAAACTAGTGGTTATAAAATTAACATGGCATACATTAAATGGATTAATAGCTGGCCTCAAAATGTGATTGTAAATGTGGAATCATCACTGTGTGTTTCTAGTAGGGTCCTACCAGGATTGGTTCTTGGCCCAAGGCTATTTTACATTTTCATCAATGATTTGAAGGAAAAAGTCATTGCTCATAAAATTTGAAGTTGACACAAAAATCGGGGAAGTGATAAAACATTAAGAGGACAGGTCACTGATATGGAGCCATTGAATTGTTTGGTAAATTGGACACAAGCAAACAATATGTGTTTTAATATGGCTCAATGAAATGAATACAACTAGTAACAAAGAATGTAGGCCATATTTACAGGATGAGACATTCTATCCTGGGAAGCAGTTACACTGAAAAAGATTTGGGGGTCATTGTGGATAATCAGCTGAGCATGAGCTTCCAGTGAAATGCTATGGCCAAAAGGGCTAATGCAATCCTTGGATGCATAAGCAAGGGAATCTTGAATAGAACTACAGTGGTTATTTTATTTCCATATTTGGCACTGATGTGACTGCTTCTGGAATACTTTGTCCAGTAGGTTGTCACAATTCAAGAATTATGTTGATAAATTGGAGAGGGTTCAGAGAAAAGCCACAAAAATGATTAAAGGATTAGAAAACATGCCTCACAGTGAGAGAATCAGAAGCCCAATCTCTGCAGTTTAATAAAGAGAAGACTAATGGGTGACTTGATTACAGTATATAAGTACCTACATGGAGAACAATTATTTAATAACAGGCTCTTCAATCTAGCAGAGAAAGGTATAACATAATCCAGTGAATGGTACTTGATGCTAGACAAATTCATATGGAAATAATTTTTTAACAGTGTTAGTAATTAACCATAGGAATAATTTACCCAGGTCAAGGTGGATTTTCCATCACTGAATTTTTAAATTAAGAATGCATGTTTTTCTAAAATGTATGCTCTAGGAATTATTTTCCAGAAGATCAATGGCCTGTGTTATATAAGAGGTCAAATTAGATAATCCCTGTGAAACAGGCAGACCAGGTTATGTCAGAGTGTATTCAAGTCAATTCACTTGTGTATTAGTATAGATCAAAGTGATTAGTAGCTTGGGTGTTTTAATTTAATAAAACTAATGGGATGTTACATGTATTATTTTCATTTATCTATTTCTGTTATAATGTAATAGCAAACATTTACATTGCAAATACCCCTGTAACTAAATAACTCATCAAAGAAGCCTTCGGGAATGCTAATGAAGGACTTTATCAAAAAAAGTGCTATTTCCAAAACAAATGGCCATTGTGGTGATGACCTGAGGTTAGAGACTTAGTGAATTCCTCACCTATTGCCATCAAAGGAGAAGCCCACATGGGTAGAGAAACAGTCAGCTTGTCTTCTGTGAGAAGAAGATATAAATATGGATTCAAAGAAAGATCCTTTATCTCTGGACTATTTGGATTCTAATAAGGGCAGAATAACGGAACAAGAAGATGGAGATTCCCAGAGTTATTCTGGGTAGCTCTGAAAGCCTTTTGGGAAACTGGCCATTTATTACATCACTGACACCATTTGGAGTTACAAACTGTGATTCACCTGTAAAAATATTTTACCTACTTTAACTTCTCAATAGCTCTCATTTCCTTTGCTTAGCTAATAAATCTTTAGTTAGTTTACTATAGATTTGGCTGCCAGTGCTGTCTTTCGTGTAAGATCGGGAGTTGATCTGGAGTGAATTGATCTGGGGTAAGTGGTTGGTCTCATGGAACTGGGAGAAACCTGATGTGGTGTGATTTTAGGTTTAAGTAACCTTTTATCACAAAGTTCAGTTTTTCTGGGTGGCAATGTAGACTGGAGAGTCTAAAGGGACTGTCTGTGACTTCATCGTAAGCCTGGTATAGTGACCCATGAGTAACATTTGTTACTGGCTTGCTGAAATCTAGTTATAGATCAAACTGCCAGTTTGGGGTGTCTGCCCTTTTTTTCTGACAGTCTGCCCTAAGATAGGCACTTGCATCTGTGAGCAATTCCAGATAGCGTGACAATCACAATGGTCCCTTCTGGCTTAGGAATCTGTGATTCTATGAACAGAAGCAGCCATTGTGGAAAGAATGCAGGGTAATCCTTTGTCACACACATACTGAGCAGCCAGTTTTTTCATTGACTATAATCTAGGAGATGGGTACATTTTGTCAGTTCCAGCACTAGCTGCTGAATTTTCTGGTGTCTCCCTAATTCGAAACAAGTAAGACTGACCATGAATTATTTATTAAAGAACCTTTTAAGGTATGGTTGACTTACTGATTAATCAGACTATAATTTTTTATGATGTGTGTGAGAGAAATGTGCTGAATGAACTGTTGTTCTATATAGTTATTTCTTTTTACTTTCATCCACCACAGCTTTTGAAAATCACTCATCTACAATGTCTCCTAGTCACATAAAGAAGTATATAGGAAGGACAGGGTCTAGAGTGGGGCAACAAAATAAAAATTAGACCCATTCAATAGAAAAGATTAGCTGCAATATTGTTGAACTTGTAGCACTGTTCTTTCTTTTAACAGTTACCATCACAAAAAGAAAAGAAAAAAATCTCAGGGGCAAGCCCATAACAACATAAGACTGTCCATACTGTGTCAGACTGATGGTCCATCTAGCCTAGTTTCCTGTTCAGAGGAAATGAACACAACAAGGCAATCATGTCCCTATCATTTAGTCCCACTTTCCGGAAATCAGAGGTTTAGGGACACCCAAAGCATGGGGTTGCATCCCTGATCATCTTGGCTAACCATTTGGCTAGCCATTGATGGACCTATCATCCATAAACTTATTTAAATTCTTTTTTTGATCCTGGTTATACTTTTGGCCTTCACAACATGCCCTGGGAACAAATTCCAGAGGATGAATGTGTGTTGTGTGAAGAAGTACTTCCTTATGTTCGTTTTAAACCTACTGCCTATTATTTTCATCTGGTGACCCCCCTGCTTCTTGTGTTATGTGAAGGGTTAATTAAAACACTTTCTTTTTCACTTTCTCCACACCATGTACAATTTTATAGGCCTCTATCATATCCCCCTTTAGTCATCTCTTTTCTGAGATGAACAGTCTCAGTCTTTTTAATTTCTCCCCTAAATCATTTTTGTTGTGCTTCTCTCTAACTTTTCTAATTCTAATATATCTTTCTTGAGATGGAGTGACCAGGACTGCATCCTGCATTCGAGGTGTGAGCATAACATGGATTTATATAATAACATTATATTTTCTGTCTTATTATCTATCTGTTTCCTAATGACTCCTAACACTGTCAGCTTTTTTGATTGCCAATGCACATTGAGCCAATGTTTTCAGAGAACTACCTATGATAACTCCAAGATCTCCTTCTTGAGTGGTAACAGCTAATTTAGATCTCATCACTGCAGAGTAGAGATCGGATCTCATGTGTCGAGTTTGGATCATTTTTCCAACGTACATTACTTTGCACTTATCCACATTGAATTTCATCAGCCATTATGTTGCCCAGTCGTACAATTTTGTAAGACTCCTTTGTAACTCTTCACAGTCAGCTTTGGACTTAGCTATCTTTAGTAATTTTGCATTGTCTGCAAACTTTGCCATCTCATTGTTTACTCCCTTTTCCAGATCATTTATGAATATGTTAAACAGCACAGGTTTCAGTACAGATTCTTCAGGGACTCCACTATTTACCTCTTTCCTCTATGGAAACTGATTATTTATTCCTACCCTTTGTTTCTTATCTTTTAAGCATTTACTGTTCCAGGAGAGGACCTTCCCTCTGTCCCATGACTACTTTCTTTGCTTAAGAGCCTTTGGCGTGGGACCTTGACAAAGACTTTCTGAAAGTCCACGAAAAAAGGCCAAAACTGTTTGGCAGAAACCAAATGAATGCAATGGCCTTAGTTCATAAGAGCACCTAAGCATTTGCCTGACTTTAAGCATATGTTGAATAATATTGACTTCAAGGGAATTATTCATGTGCATAAGTGTGACACTAAGGGCTATAAGCAGGTGGTATCCCTCACAATTCCTCACTGCTCTGAACTGCATCCCAGAATGTGAAAATAAATAAAGCTTGAGCTTAAATGTTCTGCTGAGTCAGGACAAAATGTAACAGCCAACTAAACCAATGTCTAAACCAAATTAAAGCAATGGTTTAACATTATGGTCTACAGTACTGCGATTGTGTCTCTTACTCTCAGAGCTGAAATCATTGCAGAGCAATAAAGTATACAATGCGTACCCAACTGAATAAATACCGTAATAGCTCTGCTGATGCAAGCTGTACTGATTGGCATTAAAGGGACATTGTGAGGTCAATAAAATTTCCCCCAAACTAAGGTTTTTTTGAACATCAGTGTTATTACAAAAGAGTGAGGAAGTGATGGCTGATCCTACAAGGGTATGCTAATGGAGTTACTCTGCTCTACAATGTATTCAGGTAAGAGGCAGCCATAATACATCTTGCTCCACTTGGGAGAGCAAGGAACACTGTGTTGGCCTGCTCAAAAGAGGGTGGAGGTGAATGCAGTTTAATCCATACCAACAAGTGTGGCAAGTTACACAGGAAACTGGGTGAAAATCTTTGGTCTATGCTATGCAGGAAGTCAGACTAGATGAACATAAAGGGCCCTACTGTTTTAAAATCTATGAAATTATGAAGAGTTGCCACACAGTGAGTTCCCCAAGGAGTTCAGACACACAGACTTAAAGGCAGAAGGGAACACCATGACCATATAGTGTAACCTCCCGCACACTGAAGGCCACAGAACCTTGCCCACTCCTGTAGTAGACCCATAACCCTTCACTGAGTTACTCAAGTCCACAAATCATGATATAAAAATCTGAGTTTGCAGAGAGTTACATTTTCTCTTGTTTAAACGTATGCCCCATGCTGCAAAGAAAAGCAAAAAAAAAAAAACCAAAAAAACCCCAGGGTCTCAGCCAATCTGACCTGGAGGAAAATTCCTTCCCAACTCCAAACATAGCAATCTGCTGGACTCTGAGCATATACGTAAGACCTACCAGCCGGACACCAAGGAGCAATTTCTCTGTAGTAACACAGACCCCTCCCCATCTAGTGTCACATCTCCAGTCACTGGGGATATTTGTTCCCAATGCTTCCCTGAGAAGGCTGGTCCAGAACTTCATTCCTCTGATGGTAAGGAACCTTCGTCTAATTTCAAACCTAAATTTATTGATGGCCAGCTTATATCCATTTGTCCTTGTGTGAACATTGGTGCTTAACTTAAACTAACTTCTCCCCTTCCCTTCTATTTATCCCTCTGATGTATTTATATAGAGTACAATCATATTTTCCCCTCAGCCTTTATTTGGTTAGGCTAAAATAGATTTTCCATTCTTCTGATCATCCTAGTAGCCCTTCTCTGCACCTTTTCCAGTTTGAATCCATCTTTCTTAAACATGTGGGAGACCAGAATTCCACACACTATTTCAGATAGGGTCTCACCAGTGCCTGGTATAATGGTACTAACACTTCCCTCTCTCTTAAACATTGTGAATTCCACTGTTGCCATGTTTCCCAGAAGCACAGAGTACTTCTCACTCCCTCAGCTCTGCTCAACACATAATACCTCAATTCAGCCCGTGTGTGTGCATTTATTTATTCTTAATCACATCCCCCTGTATGAGGGGAAGATGAAAGAGAGGAGGAGCAGGCTGCCTGGAAATTTCCATAACTAGTCTGCTAGTTCAGGGCAGGATGGTTGACAGGAAACGATTTTATCCCCAAGACAAACATATTACATACGCATGATGAAAAGAACTATTTAAAATACAAAAAACTAGTTTGCAGACCTAAATAGGTAGTTTAAATGCTTGGGTTTTCATTATAAACTTAGATATTACAAAACAAAGCATTTCTGGAGGTCAAACACAAAACTGATTAACAAGTGTATGCACATAAATCAATACATCCCATTAAAAACACCCCTCATTTGCATTTTGGCCTGTTTGACACCATTAGGATGCAGCTACTAATCTATTAATTCCATCAATATCTAATAGTCTGAGATTAGAAATAAGAGGAGCTAATTGAGAACTAATTAACAGAAATCTTTGCCTCTTGGCATAATAATATGTTGTTAATCTAAAATTTAACTTGCAATCTCACTATATGATTATACCAAGAACAATTTGTTTATCTTTGCTAGTATATGGCACAGAGTATTAATCATCTTCAAGAGTGTAATTCTTTGAATTCCTGCTAAAAGCAGAAACCCAAATTTAGCTTTCCATCACTTTCAATTAAATATAGGATTGGGGAAAACTGCCAAGTGACCAGTATTGCCATCAGCTTTGGTCATTTTTCACTTGCAACATGAAGAAAACAGACTTGCACATAAAAAGTGGGGGTTTTTTTTGGTTTTTCATTTTAGAAGTTTGCACAACCAGAGGCTCAATAAATTGCAGAAAATACACATGGCCTTAACTGTTGTGCTGATCTCTTCAGGAGAGGAGTTGGCCAGCTGTGTAGATAGCCCTTCCATGTGCATAGTATTATTTACACCCAGGAGCCACAGAACTGCTTGAGAAGAGAAGTGCTCATGCTAAAGAACTCAACACCTCTCTCACCAAAATATATAGATTTGTTCTCCTCATTTTACTTTGCCATACAACTTACATGAGTCATGTTAAATTAAGAGTGAACTCCACAGTGCTGCCTCAAGGGCCCAAGCTGTTCATAGGGCCTATGACAAACAAAAATACACTGATCTCCTGGGTGATACCAATCTCAAGCACTGACTCCATTGAGAATGAAAGAATATCCTGTCCCTTCCTTTCTTTCATCCCATTGTTACCTTAGGGCATTGTTCTATGATTAAAATGAGGCTCTCCCTTGTTCCCCTCCCTTCCCATCTCCCACAAGATGGTCAATATTTGGACTATATGGGGAAAATGAGGGTGAAACTTTGAATGGATGAGCTCTTCTCTGATGTGTGTCTGTGCACCATAAGAGAACTGTCAGCCAGGGAAACAGCCTTCAGGCCTATACAGCTCCTTTAAAATTCCCTCCTTGACTGTCAGCCTAGCCAAGGAAAAATCCACTCAATATATGCTGTCAGGGGATGCAATGAGCATATCCCAATGCATTCTTCAATAATTTCTATGAACCTGACTGCTAGCTTGAGGTGGGGTGAGGTGACAATTTGGGGAATCTGTCTCTACAATTTATTAATTCTGATTAATAGTGTGAAGTTGTTACTATGAGAATTGCTGTATAATGGAAATGTGAAATCAACCATGAACTGACAGGGCTTGTAACAGTTATTCACCAGAATAGAGATAGTTAATTTTAACAACAATGGTCTAACTACACAATGGGTTACATTAAGGAGGGTGTCTGAAGCTGGGAGTATCAATTTTCCCCAACTTCTCAATAGGGGGCAAGCCTGGGAGGGCGGGGGGGGAATGGAAAACTACCAAGGCAAAGAAACCAGTATTGATACTAACTTTGAAAAAAAAGTACAGGATCTGCATGGATAAGAGCAAGCTCAGAGACCCCCACAGAAAGTTTTGAGAAGGAGAGGTCATGCTTTTGAAGCTGATCAACAGAAGTGGGGGTAGAGAGAGACAGACTCCATAATTGAGAAGACAAGCCATGTGGTGCAGCAGAAGAACCCTGGAAAGACCCAGAAGTCTCTAATCCAACCCAAAGAATGTTCTAGAGTGGTGAGGAAATGAAGGCAGAGAAATGTATCTAGGGCTTATTATTTTTGTATACACAGGTGTATTTCTTTTGCAATTAAAAAACAAACAAAAAAAAACAATGGTGTAGAATCCTATGCTAAGTCTTTCTGTGTTATGTGTCTCATCTACCACATGCTTTTGAAGAATTAACCTGCGGCTCCAGAACATGCACACAAATGGAGATCTGAGAGAGGGTGTGTTTCAGCTATCTGAAGTCCGAGGGGTCAGTATTGCTAATAGGGACAGATAGCTGGATCATGAGGTCTCAGCTCTTAGGAGTGGTGCTAGATGAAGGATCTGAAACCCAAAAGTGTGTCTAGAGACCCCTACACCAGGGGAAATGTCTGGACTGGGTTCAGATTCTGGGGGCTTAAAGCACACATTGCCCAGGGAAGTGGGTCCCCTCATAGCAGCATGGTGAGTGGCCAAAAGGGGGCACTCAACTAGGTCTGTGATAAGTGGGATACACCTTAGGAACAAGGAAGGCTTCAGATGAAATTGGGTTAATAGTTACTATTGCCTAGATATATATAAAATGCATAATAAGAAAAATGTTACTATAGACTTGACAAAAACAACTTTGATGAATTCTACTGCAGATACATGAATTATTTCCTTATTTTTATTTGATACCACAAAATCTCCATTAACAGCATGCTGAGAAGACTAGAACAGCCTTTTTTATTTTACAGTTTCTCATTTCTTAAGCATCAGTCAAACACCACAAGCATTGTGATTAAGTATGTGTCTTTAGTAAGACTTATCTCCCTTGAGACAGCCTGATAAATTACTTACAGCTTTATGTATTTTACATAGATGAATAATATCACTATTTGATGTCTCTAAATACTAGTGGGATTGAGTGACTTTTTGGAATATGCTGGAGCCATGATTAGCTATGCTTCTAAATCAAACATAACACAGTGCTCTCTGTACAAAGCCATTACTAGGAGCCAACGTACATACACATATTTGTGCGTGAGAGAGAAATTGGGGTTCATTTTGTGATTCAGAGGAGTAGGCATAATGGCCATAACAGGGACATTAGGCAGCAATATTTACAGTTTTCTGTACATTATATACAGAATATTATATGCTTTTGACCAATCTGGAAGATGAGTTGGGACTAGGATTAGCCAGCAAATAATTCTGTTTCACAAGACATTTTGAGATTTTGTAATTTGTTTCTGTTCTGATGCAGAATAAACCCCAGACCTTCCTTTCTTTCTACAAAAAGAAAGACACACATCACAATACACAATATCTAGGACACTCACTTGGGATGTGAGACACCCAGACCTGAGTTCCAGTTCTGAGTCAGGCAGAGCAGGGATTTCAGCCTCAGTTTCCCACATTCTAGGCCATTACCCTATTCACTGGGCTATCAAGTTAGAATCTTTCTTAAGTTCAATGAATTTTCAATTATTTATACAAAATGAAACAGCTCAAACAGGAGAGAGAGAGGGTGCAACACATCAGGATCTGCCAGATACACAGCAGCAACTCAAGTCTTCTACATCTACAACTGCCCTAACCATGGGGTTAATGGCTATTCTAGGGTGGGTCTCTCTCATCCCACATGAAATTCTATCCTAGAAATTTTCCGATGAAGTTTTCATCAAAAATGATATGTTTCCATGAAATATTTTGACCAAATGGCATTTTTCAACTTTTTTCCCCCCAACTATCTCTTGTTGGGGTTATTCCAAGCTAAAGTCATTCGCTGCCATCAGAAATGTCAAAGTAAGGATAATTCAGAAGTGTATGGAAATCAATCTAATGAGCGCAGTTGGTGAAAAAAATATTTTCAAAGGGAAGAAAATTGAGTTCTAATGAAATATTAATGGTTTTATTTTCAAATCACTAAAAAAATTTGTATTTTTCCCTTTATAATTTTCTGAAATCTTCAGCTGACGTATTTCCATTTATCTAATAATTGCTGATATTTTCTTTTGCCCTTTCTGAAAATTCCAGATAACTAGAGCAATTTTCAAACTTTTATAGAAAATACCTGAGCAGTTGTGAATGAGAGATTTTTAACACATTATCCATAACAAGCCAATTTCTATCCAGTCAAATCCGTACTGAGTTTCCCTAGTTAACTTATAATCAACAGCTTCTGTTTAATTTCAAAATAGATGTTCTTTGCTTTTATGCAAGTAAAAAATAAAATACTGCAAATTTTGTTCTAACAATCATAGAATATTAAAGTTAGAAGAGACCTCAGGAGGTCATCTAGTCCAACCCCCTGTTCAAAGCAGGACTAACCTCAGCTAAATCATCTCAGCCAGGGCTTTGTCATGCAACAACTTAACAATAAAGTTAATTATTTGAACGGAGCTACAATATGTGAGCAGAATGTAATTATTATAGCTAGAGATGTGTGATGAATGCCACCACTACCTGAGAGTGCTGGAGCAGTGATCGACACAAGACAACCCCATAAGCCTGAAAACAATTTGGGGGAAAAGACAGGTTCCAGTGTAAAGAAATGATGCAGTTATTAGTTCAGATACTTTGGTACTCCCAAAATACACATAGTGCAAGTTAGGAGAGGTGTGTAAAACCTGATTTAGAGCTTTCACTTACACTGTTCTCTGCCCTTCTTTCACTAGCTGCATTAAGATCTGAACCAACTCCCAATAAAGTCAACGGAAACCCTGCAGAGTTTGTGGGAATTGGACTGGATATGAGAGCAGCCAAAGAGAAGGAAAGAAAGAACATGAAAATTTGCGAAGTAGAAATTCAGGTGAGTCATTTAAATGGTGAGCTATCATAGCCAAAAGGATGCTGCAAGGTGTGGAAAAAAAGGAGCTGACAACTAAAGAAAACACAGACCGCTTTTTTCTGGATCCAAATTGCCTTTACCTGAGCAGACATTAGTAGCAAAGAAACCCGTGAAATGCAAAGAAGAGAAAACAAGGTTTCTTACAAAAGCACTGGGGCCAACTAGAGAGGCAGGTGTTACGTTTCAAGACTGACAAAAATATATATTGTTCAAACATCCCATTTCACACTCACTCACTGCTGGACAAACTAAAACAACTAGTAAAGCCCTCCCTTCCCCCTCCACTGTATCTGAAGTCACTTATGTTGTGTGAATTGTTGCATGTGTTGCAATTTTCACCATAAACTTTGGAGTCTTCCATTCTGCCCAGAAAATACAGCTAGATAGAAATACAGACCAATAGGCAAAAGGACCACACTTCATTTAATATACTGCAGGAGAAACAGTATGAGTTTGGAGTGTGGCTTCTCATTAAATTTTTCAGCAGAACGCTTTTATATATACCTATATATATACACACACATGTTGGTAAGTACGATGGTTTCATAAACAATAAGCCTTGTATAATACTTAAATGTGCTTATCAATAACACAAAAGGATAGCGAAAACAACAAAAGGATGTTTTAGGCAACACATGGAATCTAAATATTGTATCTATTAGACTCAGCTGACAAAAATCCCTGTCCAACTACAAAAAGAAACAATGCACTGGGACATAATTCTAAATACCAGAACTCAAACTACTACATAGTTGCAAGAGCAATCAAAGAATTACAACTGTATTCAACTCTAAATTTGTTACCTTTAAAATCCCTCCACAGATTTTTCAGCCCACTGTAGCAACTAGATGGCTTGTGTTGGGAAAAAAGCTAAGAAAAAAACAAGAGAGCTGAAAGCCTGTGAGTAACAGCTAGAAGAACATTGTAATGATCACTAATGGCCTTCTAGCTATAGCTAATAAGCTCTTTAACACATGACTGAAAATACTGCTGGTGGCTGTTCCAGAATATTTGGGTATTGTTTGTTATCTGTGTGCATCAAATATTTTCCTTTTGCTTTTATTTTATACACAAATTGGCTGTCAAAGAAATGACCTCATTCTGACATACCAGTTGTGTCAAAATGCCACTCCTCAAGAGGTAGTTATATGACTGGCACCACTCTCTTTAATCTTAACTCTATGGCAACTTTTAAAGGACTAGTGTTTTAAAACAGACATGTTAAATTAAAATTACACAAAGAACAATCCATCATCAATGTATTATTGAGTATTCCTGAAAATTACTGTAACCCCATTGGGGTTGAGAGACCATGTACCCTTTAAATCTTTGTCATGAGAGGAGGAAAAGGTTTTAGGGAAGGGGAACGTGGAGAGGGGGAGAGTGACAGGGTGTGTGTTTGTCTGGTGCTCCAGTCAAGAAGGCCTACAGAAATTAGGCCCTCACAGAGTGAAGCCTGACTGAAGCCTGGGAGGGACAGAGCGGCTGACCCCAGCGACACTCCAGGACAGGTGCCAGGATGAGCACTGTGCCAGGGAGGAATCACCTGGGAAGGATAAACTGGATAAACCCAGTATCATTGTTACCCAGAGCTTTATGGGGCCATGAATATTGGGACTTGTGATGTTGCATTGGGAATAAGGAGAGGGGCTGTAGCTAGCTAAATGGGGAGGTTACCACCCTGTGTGAGTTTGCAGAGCATGGCAGAAGAGGGCACTAAAGAGTTTTTTTGGGGCAAGTGTATTGGCGCTGAAGATGACCAGAAGCCCTCAAGACTCACTGCAGGACTGGAACTTTGCCCAGGACTCCTGAACTCTGAATGAAAGTGCATTTCATGGTGTCTGGCCTTCCAGACTGTGGTACCACTGGGCCTATGGGGTCTTGTGATGCATGTAACCCTGTTTTACCACTCCTCCTATCTTTCCCCCTGTTGCTTTTCTCCATTCACCCTTCTGTGAATAAATACAGGTCATTCATAACTCGGAAATGTTCATAACTCTAAACAAAATGTTAGGGTTGTTCTTTCAAAAGTTTACAACTGAACATTAACTTAATATAGCTTTGAAACACTACTCTGCAGAAGAAAAATGCTGCTTTCCTTTATTTTTTCAGTAGTTTATATTTAACACAGGACTGTACTGCATTTGCTATTTTCCTCTCTCTCTCTGTGGCTACCTGATTGTGTACTTCTGGTTCCAAATGAGGCATGTAGTTGACTGGTCAGTTCATAATTCTGAGGTTCTACTATATTTCCCTTTCCTATATCCACTGTATTATTCTGGTGTGTGTGCGTGTTCACTCCAGGAAGTTTGGAACAGGTGCCCTTGGGGTGGAAAGGACTTTCTTTGCTGCATTTCTACGCACACTTTTTCTGTACAGAAGTTATTAATTAAATAAATATGTAAGAGAGTTGATTTTTCAGCTTAGTCCATACTATTGCAAATAACCTCATTTGGATAAATTACATGCTTAGTTACAATCAATGTAAAACTGGAATAACTTCAGAATAGCTAACAAATTATAAATATTTTCTGCAAATTCAAGTTCTGAATCACTTATGGAAGTGATTTGTTTAGAACTAGACTATGAAGAAAATACTTTGTGTACCTCATGTTCATTTAACTAATAACTTCTATACAGTCTACTTTAACTACTCTATGTCTTGTAAATACAGAAAACAACAAAAGTATACATTTCTCCTGAATTTAGCTTAATGTGGATCAACTTCCTTTGGGATTGATCCAGCAGAGCACTTATGTAAGAACATAGTTTTTTGGCTTCACAACAAAATAGATCCAAAGTATCTTATTGAATCTGTAACGGCAGTTATGCTGTGATCAATCACAGAGCTAAAAAGATAGCTTTTGTTCCATCTGCTTTTCTACAATCACATTCTGGGCTGATCAAATATTGCATAGTTTGTTGTTCTTTGCAGAGGCATGCTTGATTTACCTTTTTTTTCTTCTTTTTTCTCATTCATCTAATAGCATTTTCCATTTCTTAATCTTTTTGTAACATAGAATAATACTGTTTATGTAGGAGGCACTTTATTTTCACCAAGATATTGCCTACAAGATTATTTCTATGAAGCTATCTGATATTGATTTTGATGTATGCATTTCCTTAATATTTTTTTTAAAATAAGGTACCATTACAAAATATGAAAAAAATAAGTTAATAAAAGCAAGATATAGGGTAAAATTTTCAAAATGATATAAGTGATTTAGAAGCTTAAATCTCTTTGAATGGAAATGGGACTTTTACTTTCAAGGAGACTTCAGCCCCTAATGGACAGATTTTCAATGTTATTTAGTCATCCAAATATGCATATAGGTGCCTAGTGGGATTTTCAAAAGCACCTAGCTGTCTAATTCAAATTGATTTTAATTTAAATCCCATTTTCAAAAGTGATCTAGGAGCCTTGGCTTTAAGTCAATTTTGAAAATTTTACCCATGATACCTCAAATGCCATCTACAGTATATTATATCCATATATGCACACACACATAAATGGGAAGCAACAGTTGTGGTGCCAGCAGAAAACACACTTTTTTAAATGATTTTTTAAATTCAAGATGCACTTTAAAAAAATGCAGTTGTCACTGGAGTTGTGGTTGACTAAGGTAACCAAGGCAAAAGACAGACACAAAGCTATGACAGTACACTGCATTTATGAACAATTGTACCTTAAAAACCATCAAAAAGACCACCGAGATGATGTTCCCATCTTCCAGATGTGTCACTAGATTTACAAGTGACAGTCATATTCCTCACACGATAATAATTTGGAACAAATTAGCTATCAGGCAAAAGGCAGTTACTTCTTAATTCTATTACTTTGTCACATTTCCATTCTCTCTCTCTTTGTGTGTGTGTGTGTATGTTCTTTTGTTTATATTCCCCCAAATCTTCCTTGGGACCAGATTAGTTTTTATCCTCTTCATCCATCCTTCATTGGAGTTCCTAGTGCTGAACTGAATGCTGCACCAGGGTTATGTGCTTTAGTACTGTACATTTAATCCTCAGAAATCTGCCTAATCTGTAATCCATTATTCTTTTGTAAAATGTTTTAATCGCTCCTAGTTAAGCTTGTCAGATCCCCTGACCTGGTGCAAGTGATGTGATTGTATACCTATTTTACAAACTCATCTAAATCACATGCTTAGCCAGAATATCTGCATCTCAGTGTCTTTGGAACATGAATAAAGCACTATGTTTCACAGTTTAAATTCTACCACTTACAGTGCGGTCCTGAACTAACATGAAACCATTAGCAGCTGTGTGGTGAGCCACAGCAAACCACCTACAGGTTTGTACTGTGCTAAATTGATGCTACCTATAGTGCTACAACTAAAGCACTCCTTTTCACAGTTGCACACCATGTTAAGAGATCACACTAATAGAGGAGGCCACAGAACTACCAGTACACTGATCCCACAATGGATAGTCAGGTGTACATGAAATGTTTAACTCTTCAGTTTATTGAATTTTACACTTCTCTCTCTAAATGTATTGAGATAATATGACAGTGGCTGCATACTTAATATGACAGTGAGTGCATAGTGTTGTAATGAATGAGACAACAATGGGCATCTTTGGGAAACATCGTAGGAAGATAAAGCCTTGAGTCACAAATGAAATACTGCAAGTGTGCAACAGCAGAACAGAACTTAAGAGAGAGGTATAGCACAGAAAGGGAACTGATAAATACAGAGAGATTGGTAAAAAGATGAGGAAAGGAACAAAGTTGACCAAGGAGATATGGATTGAAAAACAATGCTCTCAAACTGAAGAGTGCATCAACAATAAAAAGAGAAAAAGAGTCTTCCAGGTTGTAAAAGATCTGACGAAGGAAAGATGGACCAAAGCCAGCTCAAATCAAGACAATTCAAGAATTTGCCTTATATAGGAAAGGGATATCATCAGTAGGTGGAAAATTATTGCTTTGATCTGTACAAAAATAAGACAAATGGAGATCCTAGTGTCCTACATGGCCCAGATTCAACAGGGGAGGATGTTTTTCCAATACTGCATGAAGAAGTGGAAGTAGCTCTGAATGGAAAAGGCTACAAGTATTGACAACATCCTAGCTGAAGTGATGAAATTCGAAGGAGAAAGAGTAATAGATGTACTCACCAAGCTCTGGCAAACCGGTGAGTGGCCCTCCATGTGGACAGTCATGAATTATTCCTCTGCCAAAGAAAGGTAACCTGCAAGTATGTCAAAACTATCGGATGATAACCTTAATTAGCCACCAGAGCAAAATGATGCTGAAAATTATATTGAACAGATTGAAGCACAAGGGGACAATATCATCGTTGAAGAACAGGCTGGTTTTCGTGCTGGAAGAAGTACCATAGAACAGATTTTCAATCTTCGTGTTCTATGTGAGAAGTACTTACAACACCAGTAGTATATCTACCATGTCTCTAATGACTTCAAAAAGGCATTTGATAGAGTATTGCACAAAGATCTCGGACAACCATGAAGGATTACAACATTGGTCATAAGCTTATTTTTACTATTAAACAACTGTATGCCAAAGCCAACAGTTCAGTCGTTATCAATGGCACAAATAAGAGAGTGGTTTTACACCACTTTTGGAGTCTGACAAGGCTGTCTTCTTTCACCCACACAGTTTAACATCTACTTGGAGTGCATAATGACTGAAGCCCTGGAAGGTCACATACGCACAGTCAGTATTGGGGGGTGAACAATCTCAAATTTTGATTTGCTAATGACATTGATGGCCTGGCAGGTAGTGAAGAACTTGCTAACTTTCTGAAATGGCTGGATGAAACCTCTGCAAAGTATGACATTGAAATTAATGCACAGAAAGCCAAGCTGAGGACAAACAAACATGATGGGATCAACTCACACATCACCAAGAGCTGGAGACAGTGAAACAGTTCAAGTATCTGGGGGCAATCATCACTGACGAGGGATCAAAGGCAGAAATTCTGGCAAGAACAGCAGCAGCACTGGCAAAGTTAAAGCCAATTTGGAGGAACAAGAACATTTCCCTGAAGTCCAAACCGAAACTGCTGCACACTGGTCATCTCCATTTTTTGTACACATGCAAGACATGGAGCCTTACAGCACAATTTGAACCAAAAGCATAAGTAGTGGAGATGAGATACTTCTGTAAAATCTTCGACATCTCCTATCTTGACCATGTCACTAATGAAGAGGTTTGTAACATCATCACCCAGTGTGCTGGGCCATATGAAGATCTCTTGATGACCGTGAAGAAGTTCAAGCTGAAGTAGTATGGCCTGAAGTAGTATGGCCTGTAATAAGATAATCTGGCCTATCCAAGATCAGCCTCCAAGGGACAGTACAGAGGAAGATAAGAAGAGGCAGGCAGAGGAAGAGATGGATTGACAACATAAAAGAGTGGACAGGAATGGACTTTGCAGAGACTGAGGCACTGACATACAATCATCAGGGGTGGAGACAATTGGTTGATCGTTCATCAATGATGGTGCCCTGATGACCAAAGTGGTTATGGGAGCAATAGCGATAGCATAATTCTGTGAGTAAATACAATGAAATAAGCTAAAATGTCTTTCTGAGTGGAGGTTCTCTATGAAAAGGTGTCAGCCATGCCAAAGAGAAGAGCTAAAATCTAAGGAGAAATATTCTCCAGCATTGTCAGGCATTTTTATACTGCTGCACTTAATGGGAAAAAATATGAAAACACTCCACAGAGCAAAATAAACTCTGCCTCCAGTTTTAGTACTGAAAAATATAAGCGCATTTCATACTTTCAGACTGAGCAGATATTTACTTTTCACACTTTATATTCATTCAATATAGAATCCAGTTTAGTTACGCTAGAGACAGGAAATTGCTTTCACTAAACTGTTAGCTACTGTTATAACAGTGACCACTGTGAAGTTGACACCTACTTTTAAAAGTATTTTGAACAGTTGTAGCTAGTTGTGTGAACAGACAAAACACACAGTGTAGTTACTGATCAGCTGCTGATAAGATGCATAATGGGCATTCAAAATACTACAGATCTGATCTCTTCACATTATCCAGTACATAATCAACATGAAGAATGTTCTGTCTTATTGTGTGACATGGAGATTCATGCAAACGTAATCCAAATATAATCAGATCATGTCTCCTTTTATTGGCTGGCCCCAGGAAATATAACAGCCTAATGGCTACTAATCTCTTACCTAGCTCAAGTGCTAGAGGTCTGTGTTTTTAGTGCTGAAGGCCCTGGATTCAACCCCTATTGACAATTATAGTGTCTGTATGCTTGTGGCTCTGACTTGTTGGGCAACTAATGAACCACATTGTGCCATGCTGCAGAAGACCTCAGTGAGCCCAGTAAACACCTAGAAGTTCATCTTCTAAGGTGAAAAGTGAAAGGAATTATTCTAGAAACTTGAAGGATCCACGTGACTTTTTTCCCTATTGCTAATAGCATGTTTCCTTTCAAGCTGCTGAGTGCAAAATGCAAGAAATAAAAATTAACAGACTATTCTATTCACATATATGAAATAGGCTACCAGACTGCAGCATCTGCTCCAGCTTCTCCTGGGAAATATTACCATGTATTGGGGGAGGGAAAGATACTATCCTTCTATATCTCCTAGCTCACTGCAATCCAAACAAACTGAATAGGTGATCATTGACATTTAAACTCAGCTCCTTCAAGGTTAAAAGCACAAGCCTCTAACCATTTGAGCTAAAAGATTAACAAAGAGGTCATGTGAACCAGCCAGTAGAGGGGGACAGACGCACATGCTTATAGCACGGGTTGCCTCATCATCAAGGGAGCTAATCTATCCTTTTCTGCACCTGGTGCCCTAATAGAAAAGACTATGCTAACATTTAAGAAACAAACATTTCTATCCTATAAAGATTCTTTTTAAATAAGCAGTCAAATTTCTTTAATTACTTTGTATTGACTATATTAAGTATTCCACCGCCACTGGGATGTGTTGCATTGTACATACTGCACCATTTACTCCCTGTATATGCATGACATGAGTGGGAAGAGAAAAGGGGTTAAGTCATCTATCTAGTTCCAAACGTTACTGCCTTTTTATTGCTTCATATCAGGTGGAAAGAATGGATCCAGCTACAATTACACTCTGGGGGAAAAGCCATAATCACTTTTCATAATTAATTACTTCTCCACAGCAACAACTGTGACAACAAGTCACTCTGTAAAACTCTAATCACATTATGGTGACTTGTTGCCATAACTGCTTACGTCTCAAGGTTCTGAATGACACCACCACAATATATTTATATATTATGAAGAGGAGGTCTGTCAGAGTGTCCTCTTTTTTCCTCCACTAGGGTACTTAGGAAATTGAGACATGCAATCTTTGAAGAAAAGACTAAAGAAGCACTCTGAACAGCCTGCTATCAGGCTGTAAGGTACAGGTTTTATGAGGTAAACCAATCGTTCCTGAGGGCTGCCTGGAGCTGGAGTTCAGTGTGCTGTGTTGAGCTGAAATGCTACCTCCCACTGTGCTGTTCAGCTTCACATTTTCCTGGATGAATGCTGACTTTTTCCACTATCGTTAAGAGAAGTTTGTCATCCACTTTTAGTGGCTGTGAGAACCTAGTCTACTGAAAGAAATGCTAGGAAGCTATTCTTCACTACTGTAGGTTGTACCCAGGGGCTGTCTGTAGATTCCTTTAATCCTTTAAAATGGATTTGGGATAAAAATGTAATGCACTGTAATGTAATGTATGAAAAGAAATAGATTGGTTGGCCTGATCATTGAAGTGCTTCATGGGAGCACTGGGAGTTCATGCTTCTACACACCATTATACCTCAATCCTGATCTGTAGTCACCTTGTGTTTAAAGGTGAAGGAACAGGCCAGTCTCCCTGCCTACAGGCTTTCCAAGTAGTGCCAGTTATGGAGGTTGTTCTCATTGTGTGTGTTTTAGACCAGGATGTAGGTAGCCTGGCCTAGCAGTCATCAGAGCAGGAGTCAGGTCTAGTGGGCAGAGTAGGAGTCCCAGGTTGGGGATCAAAGCCAAGGGTCAGCACCAGGGTCAACTGACCATTACCAGAGCTAGAGATCAAGTCACAATCAGAACCAAGAGTCAAAGCTGAGGGTCAGAACCAAAGTCAGACCCTAAATCCCAGAGACAAACATCAAACCGGAGTAATGGTCAGAAGTCAAATGTCAGGGTTGGAGCCAGGAGTCATCATTAAGGATTGGAGGTGAGGCATAAGGGCAGAAGGAGAGCCGAGGATCAAGCACGGAGCAGGAGCATCATGGGAACAAGAGCAAAGGCAGGGATAGATAAGGCAGGATCCAGGAGCAAAGCATGAAGCAGGAACATGGTTGGCTCAGGAGGCAGGCACAAGCAGGGCTCAATGCAGCCACAAAAGGAAACCACTTTGTTGATTTGCTCAGACAAACTTCCTTTTGCTGGCTTAAATAGAGTAGTTGGGCCAACCAGTGCTCCCATGGGTGGTGCCTTGATTGGGGCTATAGTCCTCGTTGCTTCTTAGTCCACCCCACCCAGTTCAGTAGTTATTGGGTAAAGACCATGATGTGGCAACTGTCTGGTGACCCCTGTACCTGGGTGCAAGAGCTGGGACATCAGATTGTGGCACTTGCCACCAGGACTAGACTGAGAGCAAGAAACAGGCTTCAGATGTTTACAGCAAGCAATTATATGTAGCGAGGAGGTTCTATCTCCCTCAACCACTGCACCAAGACATCCAATTCCCCAGCTGGTATTTCTCTTATTGTAGCATTTAGAGGGATAATCAAGTACTGTAGGTTAGAAGAAAAAGTTGGCAATATTTTAATCTGAAAAGAAAATATCCTCCTGTTTCCAAGTATCTAGATTTTGAAACATTATTACTTTGGTAAGACAATTCAAAGAGGAGGACAAACCACTCCAGTTAATGTATGACGCAAAAAAATATTCTGCATCTAAAGAAGTTGCACCACCATCTAATACATTACAACTCTTGCCGGAACAGGTTTATCACACAACAAACATCTTTAATGTAAGTATAGAGATATGCATAGGATTTGTTTATGAGTCATAACAGTCGTTAACTGCAGAGCGGGGGCTAAATATATTTTGTAATGTTTATTGAAAAATTCATTCTTTTAATTAAAGAAAACTTTAAGACCAGAAAAATAAACAGTCTCAAATCTCTAAGATTAGGAAATTTCAAGCAAGATTAAGACATGGTAAATTGTCCTTGATTACACACTAGAATAGAAATGCTAGCACATATCCATTCTCCAAACCTGGTGCATGTGTTACTCCCATTGATGTCTGTGGAAGCTGCTGTGTATTAAAGAAAAGATCAGTCTTTTAATTAAAAACAGTTTAATTGTAATGATGGAAGGTAGGAGGAAATCTGAATCTCAATCCCTAAAAATATTTAACTCCAGGTTAAGTCTAGACCTCTGACAGTGCAGTATCTACAGTTTTACTGTAAGAATAAATAGGGATGTAGTAGGACCAGGATCCTACTATACCTGCCTTGAAGTCACTGAATGTACACCATTGTAAAAACCAGCTAAAGGTAGAGTAGACCTTAATACAAGCAAATACATTGTTTAATTATATCTTTTAGAGTTATTTTTGTTATATACATTGGCATTAGCTTTTTGATGACTATTACTACAAAAACAAATACAATGTTCACTAAATGTTTCTGGAAAAATCATGGAGCAGATTGAATACAAGGACTCCATTTTGAAGCACTTGGAGGAAAAGAAGGTGATTGGGAACAGTCAGCATGGATTCACCAAAGGCAAATCATACCTGACCAACCTGATTATCTTCTACGATGAGATGACTGGCTCTGTGGAACTGAGGAAAGCAGTGGACATGATATGTCTTGACTTTAGCAAAGCTTTTGATATGGTCTCCCACAGTATTCTTGCCAGCAAGTTAAAGAAGTATGGGTTGGATGAATAGATTATAAAGTGGATAGAAATTTACCTAGATCATTGGGCTCAATGGGTAGTGATCAATGGCTCAATGTCTAGCTCACTGTCGGCTTCAAGCAGATGCCCCAGGTGTTAGTCCTGGGGCCAGTTTTGTTCAACATTTTCATTAATGATCTAGATGATGGGGTGAATTGCACCCTCAGCAAGTTTGCAGAGGACACTAAGCTTGGGGGAGTGGTAGATATGCTAGAGGTAGGGATAGGACACAGAGTGACCTAGACAAATTGGAGGATTGGGCCAAAAGAAATCTGTTGAGGTTCAACAAGGACAAGTGCAGAGTCCTGCACTTAGGACGGAAGAATCCCATGCACAGCTACAGACGGGGGACCGACAAGTTAGGCAGCATTTCTGCAGAAAAGGATCTGCAGGTTACAGTGGATAAGAAGCTGGATATGAGTCAGCAGTGTGCCCTGGCTGCCAAAAAGGCTAATGGCATATTGGGCTCCATTAGTAAAACCATTGCTAGCAGATCACAGGAAGTGAATACTCCCCTGTATTCAGCATTGGTGAGGCCACCTTTGGAGTATTGTGTCCAGTTTTGAGCCACTACAGGAAGAATTTGGACAAACTGGAAAAAATCCAGTGGAGGTCAACGAAAATGATTAGGGGGATGGAGCACATGACTTATGAGGATAGGCTGAGAGAACTGGGATTGTTTAGTCTGTAGAAGAGAAGAGTGAGGGGGGTTTAATAGCGGCCTTCAATTACCTGAAGGGAGGTTCCATGAAGGATAGAGCTAGATTGTTCTCAGTGGTAGCAGATGACAGAACTTGGAGCAATGATCTCAGGCTGTGGTTGGGGAGGTCTAGGTTGGATATTAGGAAAAACTTTTTTATTGGGAGGGTAGAACAGCACTGGAACTGGCTACCTAGGGAGGTGGTGGAATCTCCATCCTTAGAGGTTTTTAAGGCCCAGCTTGACAAATCCCTGGTTGGGATTATTTAGTTGTGGTTTGTCCTGCTTTGAGCAGGGGGTTGAACTAGATGACATCCTTAGGTCCCTTCCAACCTTAATCTTCTATAATTCTAGAAATCGTATCACTTTAAAAGCAATGGAAAATCATGTAAAAACGTTGTACTACATTACCCACCCCATACACTGTTTGTGACAGAGAAGATGGGTCTTACAAGATGGTGAGGGGGCAACGAGAATGAAGATGGACATTCAGTTTTTGTCAAAAGTGGCAGAATTGACAAGAACAGCCCTGGGGGTTCTCCACGGTCCAGTGCGTATAACAGAACTAATTGGGGGAAGGTGGTGTGTTTGTCATCTCAGCCCCAATCTGACTTCTGTCATAATGGCTGCTCCTCATTTTCTTATATGTTTGGTAAGAGGTTATTTTTTATGAATTCTACAGGTACTAAAGTTAGAAAATAAAGGAACATATGTTTTAAACATACAGGACTTTTTTTTTCCATTAACGGTAAATGGATGTGCCATAACCATAAAGACATTTAAGGTTAATTTATAAAAACAATTAAATTTTTTACTAAAACGGATCCCTAGAATCTGACAAAAAGTGGAACAAAATGTTTTCAATCTGACTGTACACGGTTTGCTTTTTGCTATGAGCTCAGTCCTGCACGGTGCTGAGTGCTTTGGAAGCATGTGATTGATTTTAATGGAATTACTCATGCTTGAAGTTAAGCCCTTGCTTTCATGCTTGGCTGACCCCATGCTGGAGGGCCCAGCACCTTGTAGGATTAAGCCCTGTATATCAGTATATAAAAAGCAAACTACATATTATTGTGAACCAATACAAATTACCTGTAACAAAACCATCTGGCCCAGTAGACCGATTCTTTAGAATAATTTTCCAATTCACCTGCTATAATTTTAAATATACTGAGTGTACACCTTCCACCCACATTCTTCAGGATTTTGAACTCTCATTGATGGGTTAATTTTAAAACTCACCAGGTATCTGTCAACTGTAGACAACTTCTGCCTTTTTTCCCCTCCTTTCAGATAGAAATAATACAATGTGCAAAAATACAATGAATAAAATTCAGTAGAGAAGTACAGTTTTATTTTCCTGACCAACTGCATATTAAACCCAGCCAAATGAGCATGTGCTCATAGTATGCATTGGGCTCAGACACTATGACAGACTTCTCTCTCCTGCATTAGTACAGGCAGATGTCTGAAAATACTATGCTTCATGACAGCTTGAAGAGGAGTTAAAGCATGTTTTGTCTTCTCTGCATTAGGACCATGAGCAGTACCAGCAAGTTCAACATGGCCTGGCACCGGTTCTTATGTACATTTCTTTCTGGTTACGTTTTCCACCTAACTTTCTACATACCAGTTGTCAAAGAAGACAAAGTTCCCTGCTATTTGTTATACTGACAACAAGGAAGAAAGATAGTAATTAAATAAGCTTATCAATAACAGACTCTCTCTTTTCAACAGTACATCATCCATTTGGCAGAGAAACAAACAAACTGTCAGCTGTTGCCCAAAATGGACTTGACCAAATGGGTGATAGGAGATAAAGATAGCAGAGGCCTATCAGGAGACATTCATCTTTTACATGGGTCGGCTAATGAGTTTATGAACCTTCAAGCTATGAACTTTACTGCTAGCAGTGGTTGCTGAAATTCTGAAAATCACATATTGAGCAGGCTTGGAATATATTTGGAGGCTGATAGTAATGCTCCCAATTAGCTATACTAGAAGCCTCCAAATAGCTAGATGGATAATGAGTGCTATATTAAGAGAAGGGAACACCGGCTCAGCCTACTGGCAGCTGTAGACCAAAATTTTAGGCAGGACATTGAAACATGTCTTAGTTCTACATCATGTGCTTATTACTTAAAGGCACTTTTGTAAGTGCCCTTCAATGTTGTACGATGACTGAAAAACTGTTTGGAAAAATCCAGTAGTTTCTGATTGGAGCTTGCTACGGAGGGATCTAGCACAGATGCCACAGACATGGACCACTCATATGGAAAAGCTATTGTGTTGAGTTAAAAACGGTGATGGGCGTACAGAATTGAGATTTGGATACACTTGTTTTCTCATTTTACTGAGTGGGCATTGCCCCATGTTCCCCAGGGTAGATCGTCCATTTCTTTAACGTCTCAGATCTCACTCCAGTCTGTGCTATCATGAATTATGAAATGCTTCACTCTGGCTAACACGTAGCAGACAATATCATAATCTGGAGAAACTGGAGAAATGGTCTGAAATAAATAGGATGAAATTCAATTGGGACAAATGCAAAGTACTCCACTTAGGAAGGAGCAATCAATTGCACACACAGAGAATGGGAAATGGCTGCCTAGGAAGAAGTATTGTGGAAAAGGATCTGGAGATCATAACGGATCACAAGCCAAATATGAGTCACCAATGTAATATTGTTGCAAAAAAACCAACAACACCCAAACATCATTATGGGATATATTAGCAGGAGTGTTGTAAGCAAGACACAAGAAGTAATTCTTCTCTTCTTCTCCACGCTGATTAGGCCTCAGCTGAAGTATTGTGTACACTTCTGGGTGCTATATTTCAGGAAAGATTTGGACAAATTGGAGAGGGTCCAGAAGAGAACAACAAAGATGATTAAAGATCTAGAAAACATGACCTATGAGGGAAGACTGAAAAAATTGGGTTTGTCTAGTTTGGAGAATAGAAGACTAAGGGGGGATATGATAAGAATTTTCAGGCACTTAAAAGTTTGTTATAAGAAAGAGGGAGAAAAATTGTTCTTGTTAACTTCTGAGGACAGGACAAGAAGCAATGGGCTTAAATTGCATCAAGGGTGGTATAGTTTGGACAGTAGAAAAAAACTTCCTAACTGTCAGGTAAGTTAAGCAATAGAATACATTTAAATCATTCCAAGGTTGGGTACCTATATTTTAAAGTAATTTTCAGCATATTCAATTTCAGCTTGTCTGAACTACCAAGGCAACTGAATGTTAACAATTCCAGCTAAAAAAAAGATGACGTGCTTAGGTATCTGCATTGTGAGCCAAAATAAATTCTCTCTCTCACTCTTGCTGAGCAGATTATTAATATAATCTGGAGGTACACAGTGAAACAATCCCATAATTTTCCTTCTCGTCTCCCCATTATACACATACCCCAAATATGCTGTGGACAAGACACCTCTGTAGGAAACGCTGTTAGAGTTTGCAGGGTACGATGTAATAGATCCCACAAACCAGCCAGAGAATCAAGTGTAATAAATTTTTACTTTGCTCTAGGCTTTTCCATTAATAAAAAAGGTAAACACACATGCATACATGTTTTCTAGTGCCAACTGCATAATGTCCTGCATGCACCCAAGTGCTCTTTATAATTAGAATCTCGTTTAACTCTCAAATTACTTAAAGACCATACCGAACAGAATTTCAGAATCATTTGCTGTACACCTCTAAACCTGCTTTGAGCTTTAATCTAGTTTATCAACTAGATTAAATCAATAGTTTATCAATTATCAAAGCCTCCCGGAGTTCAAAGCCAGGAACAGGCTAGTCCGTTCCTTGCTAGTCTATAATGTCACAGTGCAAAATATCTCTATACTGCAAGTACTCACAAAAATAGGGATTTATAGTTTCCTCATAGCCTTAGTCCAGATGCAATGCAGTCCACAAGTGAAACTAGTCCTTAATCTACCCTCACCTCCAATTTAGCTTGAAAAAATAATCTGCAGCATCAAAAGAAACCACAACGCGGTAATAACTCCCACACCTGCAGGAACTTCATTTTCTTTTCATGATAGAAAGGAATGTCTAATGCTCATCCACTATCTCAAGGTAAACAAGGCTGATCCATAAATTCCATGTCTCATCTAAGTATCCTCCGTATATCAAACTGGAGATAATTCCCATTATGTCTAAGCATCATACCATACATCCTACATGATTGATTGGTTACATGGGCATGTCAGCTTCACAACATACTTAAAGGCTCACGAGGTACATATTGTACATCTTGCAAATCATAATGGTTTTACAGAACATAAAGCTTAGGATGCCGTGTGAATTTTATTAAGATTGTAAAACACTTTCTATAATTTGTAAGGAAGATTCAACCCTTCCTCCTCCCCCACCCCCACACATAACAAATTCTTCAAAGAGGATCCATTCTGGTTGAAATGTTATATATGTGGTTTCTTGCCAGAGGAAACCTTTTATTTTCGCAAAGTTTTAAGCGGCTCAGAGCAACTGTTTATGTCAGATAACTTTTTTAGACGAAGTTGTATTTCACTGTTGGAAAGTGTCGTTTTTTGTTGTTGTTGTTGTTGACATTGCAGATTTCAAAACCAGCTTTGGTCTGGGAATTCTATATACATTACATTCATTCCCACCCAGCAAGAACTAGTGCATTTTGAACTATGCTGGGTGGGTAACTCATGACTTGTTACAAAAAACCCCCAAAAACGGAGATTTGGGTGCTTTGTGATCGCCTCAGCAGATTATATTTTATATTGGAATTCTTGTATATCTAGCAAGTCACACAGGTTTGCATTATTCTATTTATTCTTAAATTTCATTATCTTCTACTCTGACTTTTCAATTCACTTTCTCCACTACCCAGGAACGCATTTAGGGCACACACAACACATACAGTCTCTGTATTCGTGTTAGGATGCTTCCCCTCAACAGCGCAATGTCAGTGCAATGATCCAGTCTCTTCTTCCCAACATTTTTGCTTGAAAGAATATCATCATGACCTGGTGATTTAATTGCTAATTATTGAATCTGAACATTGTCTGAAATAACAGGAATTGAACCACCTTTATCTTAGTGCATCAGCATCCACATCTATTGCCTTGTTGTTGAAAACTCTGCAGTCAAGAATATTGAAAATAAAATTCTAAAGCAACTAAGTTGCCAGACCATGTTGAACAGAATCAATAGCAGAAAGTATTTGCAGCAGTAAACATACTTCAGTGATGACAATGAAACAACTGCAGCTGTAAAGGCAGAATTATGTGATCAAATGTCAAAAGGGACACAGATTGTGCATTATTAGAATTACAGTTTACTTTGACAATCTGATACTATCAGATTCAAATCCAATTTGATCATTTCAGGTTAATTTAAAGACTTATGCTATTATGTTTTCAGATGTGATGTTATTTAAATAGCATCAGAAAATACTGTAATTATTGTGAGAACTACTTAATGCAGTGGCTCTCAACCTTTCCAGACTACTGTACCTCTTTCAGGAGTCCGATATGTCTTGTGTAACCACAAGTTTCACCTCACTTAAAAACTATTTGTGTACAAAACCAGACAAAAAAATAAAAAAGTGTCACAACACACTATTACTGAAAAATTGTTTACTCTCTCATTTTTGCCGTATAACTATAAAATAAATTAGTTGGAATCTAAATATTGTACTTAAAATTCAATGTGTTTTATAAAGCAGTATTTTTGAAATTTTAGTTTGTGCTGACTTTGCTAGTGTTTTTTATGTAGCCTGTTTTATATTAGGTAAATATGAGTTGATGTACCCCCTGGAAGACTTCTGTGTACCCTGAGGGGTATGCGTACCACTGCTTGAGAATCACTGATCTAATGCATTTGTGAGAAACAGACGTGTTGTTATAAATAATTTAGAGCAATATATGAAAAAGGTTTCTAAACTAAAACTGATTTATTTACTGAACCCTAATTTGCCCGCATATTATTTCTAAATCATTAAAAAAAAACAAAATAATAATAGACCAGGATTTAGTTAATAAACCAAGATGTTAAGAACAAGAGTGTTTTGAATACCTTGCAGGAAAAAATATTAAATAAAAGCAAGAGAGAGAATAGGTATTTCAAATAAATAGAATACCTGGCTGATTGGCAAGAGCTTTTAGGGTGTTATTCTTTAATCAAATTAATATTCAATATATGTTGGAGTATTTCAAACTCTACTCAAGCCTTTCTGAATCAATATTTGACAAACATTTGTTATTGCTTATATATTAAATGATTTTTAATCTCCTTATTCTCATGTGTAATTGAACAAGGAAGCAGTGAGGCAAACTGTTGAGGCTACTTGTCAATTTGTGTTCAAAGTTGCCTCCGAGCACTTATAATGGAATAGTATAATCTCTGACAATGGTCACCATTAAAAGGTTGCAGTGTAATGAAATTACTGTGGGGTCCAATGCCCCACTCCTGCAGCTGACTGTGAACAGCTGATCCCATCATCTGTGCATATGCTCATCAACTACAGTGGAAGTTTAGGTAGGGATCCCATCCATATGGAGTCTGCTGCAGGGTAAGGGTCACAGATCCCATTGTGCCATAAAATTGTGCCAAAAATTGACTTTTTAATTGTGACTATCATATAATTTGCAAGGCTGAAGATACAATGTTTAAATCAGAGATTCTTGTTTCTAATTATTGAATCAGAGATTCTTGTTTCCAATTATTGATTTTCAAAGAGTGCTTGAACTTTGTGTTTACAAACTGTATATGGTTATAGTAAAAAGAGAAATATAAAAATCACAGTGAAGGTTTCCATTTAAGAAAAGTAAAGTTAATTTACTAGGTAATATCTACAACAGAGGACAACTCTTGGAATCATTGGGTACAATTATTACTTGCTAAACACTGACATTGTGCTATATAGGGCACAAAAATAAAGACAGTTCCTTTTTCCAAAGGATTTACAATCTGTACTGAGAAATTCAGGAAGGAAAGGACTTTATATATATATATGTGTGTATATATATATATGTGTGTATATATATGTATATATAGTTTCTATATATACATAAACTCACATTTATCCCATGTATAGGGGGATTTTGATGGACCAGTAAAAGGGCCAGAGGCCACTACTGATAGCAACAAGTATGAAAATCAATATGACACTAACAGTAGCCAAAATTGGTAGGCCTTTTTGCAAGCCTGTGCAGACTTAGCATGACTAAGCCAGGAGGGAGGGGGGCCTTTTGCTCAACCTTTATCTTATTCTGCACCTCCTTCCCGCCCAATGAAATCTCTGGTGGATATGCTGAGACCTGTGTTTCAGAAGTAAAACAAGAAGCTTATCTATCTTTACCCCCTGAGAGATGTGTGTCATGGAGTCCAGGCTTTGTTTAGCTTTGGAAACTGCTTGCCCAACAAGTTTTCTGATTAATGTGTCATTGTCTATTAATAAAGAGAGAGGATCGGATTCTTCAGGATCTCTTCTTGGACACAGTTTGGGATCCCTACTGGCAGCTGGAAGACTCACCAAGTGGAAGGCTGCCGCTGTATCACTTGAAAGCCACTCAAAACTTCAGTAATTATTGAGGGTTTGGGCGGTGTTTTACTAACCTGTTGCAGATGTGGAGTGCCCCAGGGGTCAATCTTGGGCCCGGTTTTGTTCAACATCTTCATTAATGATCTGGAGGAAGGGGTAGATTGCACCCTCAGCAAGTTTGCAGAGGACACTAAGCTAGGGGAAGTGATAGATATGCTGGAGGTAGGGATAGGACACAGAGTGATCTAGACAAACTGGAGGATTGGGCCAAAAGAAATCTGATGAGGTTCAACAAGGACAAGTGCCAAATCCTCCACTTAGGAGAGAAGAATCCCATGCACAGCTACAGACTGGGGACCGACGAGTTAGGCAGCAGATCTGCAGAAAAGGATCTGGGGGTTACAGTGGATAAGAAGCTGGATATGAGTCAGCAGTGTGCCCTGGTTGCCAAGATGGCTAATGGCATTTTGGGTTGCATTAGTAAGAGCATTGCCAGCAGATCACGGAAAGTGATTATTCCCCTGTATTTGGCATTGGTGAGGCCGCATTTGGAGTATTGTGTCCAGTTTTGGGCCCCCACTACAAAAAGGATGTGGACAAGTTGGAGAGAGTCCAGTGGAGGGCAACAAAAATGATGAGGGGGCTGGAGCACAAGACTTATGAGGAGAGGCTGAAGGAGCTAGGCCTGTTTAGTCTGTAGAAGAGAAGCTTGATAGTAGCCTTTAATTACCTGAAAGGGAGTTCCAGGGAGGATGGAGCTAGGTTGTTTTCAGTGGTGGCAGATGACAGAACAAGGAGCAATGGTCTCAAGTTGAAGTCGGGAGGTCTAGGTTGGACATTAGGAAAAAGTTTTTCACTAGGAGGGTGGTGAAGCATTGGAATGGGTTACCTAGGCAGGTGGTGGCATCTCCATCTTTAGAGGTTTTAAAACTGAGGCTTGACAAAACCCTGGATGGGATTATTTAGCTGAGGTTAGTCCTGCTTTGAGCAGGGGGTTGATGACCTCCTGAGGTCCCTTCCAACTCTAATATTCTATGATTCTATGTATGTAATTGCTTGAGACTAAGTAAAAGCATAGCTTTAAATGAGAGCACTCGTGTTGTACCTTTGGTGCCAACCCATCTATCGGTCAAACAGCCATGTATCCATTGATTTATTTCCTGACACCACCTCATACAGAGTACATGGACCAAGAGCTTTGTATTGAAAGAACCTCAGGTAACACTCCCACCCATCCCCCTCAACATACGTATATAAACATATTCTGTTCTACTGTACCCATGACAGTGGTATCCAAGGGTGCATAATCTACCTATTTTATTTTACTTACAATTATTACTAACTGATTTCTTGCCAGTATCATGGTATCACTGTTTTGCAGGATATTTGAATGAGAAGGGGTGGCTTGGAGAACTAGGATAGGGAAAAAGGGGAAGCACTGAAAAAGGCAAAGAGCTAGAAGTGACTGGAAGAAATGAATGGGACATCAAAGTTGGTACATTTTTGTGTATCTGTTGTGCAGGGCATTATAATTTCAGAACATAGAGCCTGATCTTACTTATAAAAAATAAGAGCTAGGTGTTATCATTATCGTGAAGTAGGAGGACAGCTTGTGTAAAGAAGTGTTTCTCACATAAAAGATCCAACCCATAATATTTAGATTGTCTCATCCTAGGTTATTGTAAACCTAGGCTGATAAATAAAAAATACTTTGAAAAAAATCAATTTCTTGAAACTGGAAGTTGAAAGAAGATAAAGCTAGGGGCAGATGAAAGATCAATTCGGGGTAGCATAATATCAAATTACAGGAATCCCCACATGGAAAGATTAAACGATTATCGAGTATAAAACAACCCAATTTGTTTACTTTAAAAGATAATACTAAGCAAAAGTCAAGGGAAGAAAGCTCAAAAGGAATACAGTTGTGGGCAAAATCAGAATCATTAGTGCATATCAATATGACACACATCATTTAAAAAAGAAAAATAGCCTCCATAATTAGTTTCCAGATACAGAATATGTTAAGAGTTTGAGAATTTCACAGCCCAGAATCACCAAACAATACTGCAGATATCAGCCCTTTCAAAGCACTTTGCTACATCAATTATTTCCCATGCAGATTCTTCTCTCTGAAGTTGTATACATTAGAATATTCTTTTGTGAATGGACAAGTGACTACTTCCATTCTTCTTTACAAATTAAAGTAAACCTGCATAACATTAATGGCAAGTAGACAACTCTTGTTCAACTTTGTTTTAAGCAATTAAAATCTTAAAATATAGGTTGATAACATTAGTAGATTTTGGTTAAATGCTAATTTACATGAAGTTGGTTCATTTTTCTTTCAGGTAATTTTGCTTTCATGGTTCTAATTCTATTTTCTCCTTGTCATAAATTCTTAGAACAGCAACGCAAGTTTTTTTTTTTTTTTTTTTTTTTACCTGAAAGACATCCAGCGAGTGACAGAAACAGAATCAGTTTCCATGACGACCACATCATTGGTCACAAAGGTCTTGAGTACCTGCTTGTGTGATTGTTAGCAGCTTTGACGTTTCTTCATTAAAGCTCAATCTAGTGAGACAGAACACAAGTCTCTGTTAGGAAAATTAAAAACATCTAGCAAAAATGTGATAAGCTATTCAAAGGAAACCCTAGATTCTAGTGCAATCCCAAGACCTCTTTATGTAAAGTGGGAGTTGACATTTTGAAAGGGAGGTATTTTGAGAGATTATCAAGAAAAATATAGTGTAGCACTGTACCTACCTATGTTAAGAGCTAAACTGTGGATGCCAGTGATTAAGGAACCCTAGTTCCTCACCACAAAGGCAGAGGTGTACCAGGGCCCTGAATTCCTGTTCCTCCTGAGCCTAGATTTATATGTGCACACTACACCTTTCATCAGCAGGTGTAAGGAATGAAGCTCAACATTTCCCCCCCACTGTCCTTGAAACCATCTCTTGGTGTTTTCTAGAGGTCGGTGAAATAGTTGCAAAGAAGAGCTAGTTCATCAAATTCAACCATTTCAACTGTTTGTAAATTGTGCCTACACAGGTTGCAATCTCCACTAATTTTTCACTGTCTGAAATCTCTTGCTGGATGTTTAATATAAACACTGTTTATACAAAAACTATTCTTTTTATTGTTACTTTATCCTCCCAACCTCAAACACATCATATTTTTTCTCTACCTGTTGAATCTTGTCTAATACCTAGTTTGGGAGACGTCTGGGGAAGAAACTGTCTTCTTTGTTACAACCCTCAACTGCAATTATGGTTTCTAGATTCTATTGTAACAATTCCAGCTACATTAACACATTGCAACCTACTGATTGTTCACTGTATTGTTTCAGGTAGTCAATCCACAATTCAAATTTCCAGTTGTTCCAACTAGACTCATAGGGCCATATGGGTATATTTTTATTCCATGACAGGATAAGCATAAGGCTTTCCACTGGTACAAATTTGAAATCCACTTTCCATGACCATTCTTCCATAATTGCTTAGAGCCTGACTATGACAGGCCCTATGTAAATAAGCTCAAGGAACCTTCCACTTCCACATGAAGTGCATGTCCTCCCTCCCCTCCCCCCCGTCAGCACCTGCCATACAAGAAGTCTCTGAATGATGCAGTCTGCACTGTGCACTAGCCCACCTAGGGAAGGAAAGTGAATTACTCCCCTAACTCACTCAGAAACCATGTGGTTCATGTACAAAGCTTTATTTGGACTACTGGCTAAATAGCACAATCTATCACGTCAACATTGTCATTTTGGGTAACCTCTCTCATTGATAAGAATTGTCACAGAAAGCAAACACTGAAGGTGTGCAACATGCTCAAAGCAAAATCATTTAAATGCTTCAGAGAATGCATGAAAATCTTTCTGCCACATCCTCCCAGTTAAAATGCACTCTGAGCATTTCCATTTGTGAGCTACATTGCCAGTCTCCCTTCTTCTATACGTGCATGGGTGTGTGCACACACTGTACGAGCAAGGAAAGGCTGCATTTATTTGTGTACTGGAAAAGTTATTCTCGAAATGATTTAAATTGTAACTTGTCAGCTCTCATTTATATAGTACTCCAGGTGCAGAACTCAACACAAATAAAGATCCCCAATTTGGGATTGTTCTTCCTTTCAGGTAGCTTACATGGGCGTACTTAATATGAGGTGTGCATGTTAATATATGCTTCCCTGAAATAGAACATAACTGCAGCTCATCTAAACCTCCACAGGGAACCCTCCTCAATTAATTATTAATGCCAGCTGCCTTTGTTTTTCACTTCTGTGATAATCTGTGTTTCAGTCAGTATGTTCCCAGGGTTGGGTAAGTTATCTCTTTCAGCATCCTCTGCTGGCCAGACCTCTGGGAAATAAATATTTTCATTAATATTTAACTTTTGTTTCCTTATGGCCATTTCTGTTAAAACACGTAGAATACATCATTCTTTCTTTCCTTCTGCAATACCATCTCCCTTTTTATAAAGGCATAAAGCAGAAATTGAAAATAAAATTCTGGTGATTTTTCTGTTGCAAGAACAGGAAAAAGAAGTGTCCAGCTCTAAAGAAAGTGTGAGATGATCTCAAAAAACATTTGATTTGTCAAGCATAGTGATGGTACATATTAAATGATAGTGACATAATTAACAAATGAAGCAGTTGAACACTAAACTATACTATAAACAATCTTAATTCCTGGTTTGTTACTAGCTAAAAACTCCTCAAAAACAAGAGGCAAATTTTCATTTGGAATAACTAAGAAAATGTTGGATTCAGTAGAGTTGTTGGGTTCAGTAGATAAAATTCTATGTTATGTGTTGTACAGGAGGTGAGACTAGCCAATTTAATTGTCCCTTCTTGGCTGGAAGTCTATGAAAATAAATAACTGCTGTTAAAAAAATGGAAAAAAACATTGTGAAAAATGTGTTCCTGTTTCTGAAATAATTTTAAAATTGGATTTTTCTAAAATAGCTCTGTAACTGCTCAGAAAACATGATGAATTTTTCATGAACATTTCAGTGAAGTTCAATGGAACTATGATAGTTTCCACTAGCCAAGGATCTGCCCTGAAAGACGTTTTCCAGCTCTAAATTAAAAATACTTAGTGGTGTCCTACTTATCCCAACGGTATAAAAAAAACCAAAAATTCAATTCCAGGGAACAAATATAAAATGTCAAAACAGGTTGTGAGGGAAATGGAGATGCTCTCTAATCATTTGTGAATTCTGTATATTGACCAGGTTATTAGGATTCATACTGTATGAATCGGTTGGTTTAGTAATAGGGGGTTCCCAAGAAAAAAACAAGCAAGAAGGGAAACAGCGTCTCACAATAAGTCACTCCTCAGTAAGCACTTAGACCTTGTCTACATTAGGTTACTTCAGTATAATTTACATTGATCAGAGGTGTGAATAATCCACAGCCCTGAGCAATGTAAATTATTCTGATCTAAGCACCAGTGTGGACAGCACTATGTTGACAGCAGAGCTTCTCAGACTTGTAGACTTCAAGGTCAAAAGGGTCATCTTGATCATCTAGTCTAACCTCCTGTACATTGCAGGCCCCAGAAGTTCACCCACCCACTGTAGAAAGAGACCCCTAAACTCTTTCTGAGTTACCAAAATCTTCAAATCACAGTTTAAAGACTTCAGATTACAAAGAATTCCCCATTTACACTAGTTTAAAACTTCAAGTGACCCATACCCAAGGCTGCAGAGGAAGGCAAAAAAAAACCCAAAAAACCCAGAGTCTCAGCCACTCTGATTTTGGGGAAAATTCTTTCCCGACCCCAAATATGGTGATCAGTTAGACCTAGGGTGACCAGATGTCCTGATTTTATAGAGAGAGTCCCCATCCCAATTTTTCACTCTTGTAATCTCGTCACCCTAGTTAGACCCTGCGCTTGTGGGCAAAGCCACCAGGCAGATACCTGAGAAATAATTATCTGTAGAAACTCGGAGCCCTAGCTATCTAGTGACCCATCTCCAGCATTTAGGGATTTTTGCTACTGGCAGTAATTGATGGGCCACATGCCATCGTAGGCCATTCCATCATACCATCCCCTCCTCTCGAACTACAACTAACAACATTGGTTTTGAGAAGCAGGGTCAAAGCCCCAAAACTGATGACAGCAAAGGAATTCTGGTTGGAATATAAGGGATTCTCTTTCTCAAGAAAGGGGACATTGCTTGAGGAAACCAGTGAGAGACAGAACTCACTGGGGTGTCGGAGGGCCATTTTACACTAGAAACACTACGATGGCATGACTTCACTGATGCAGCTGTGCTGTTGTAGCACATCTGGTGAAGATGTTCCAGTGGGGGAGAGCTCTCCCGTTGGCATAATAAAACCACCTCTGTGAGAAGCAGTAGTTAGTTATATTGGTGGGAGAAGATCTTCTGCCAGCATAACACCATCCACCAGTGCTTATGTCAGTACAACTCACATCACTCAGGAGTGACATAAGTTATACTGACATAAATGGTAGCATATGCAAGCCCAGAAGAAGCTAAGCCTGTTTAGGCTATCATCAGGGGATGGTAAGATAGGCATTCAGGTAGACTGTTTTGAACTATTTTTCTCTGAACGTTTTGTTCTTACTATTAAAACAAACAGTGCTTTGGTGTCAAGGAGGCAGTCTGATCACTGTACATTACTGGTCACGGACCTGTTAAGTAAGACCTGCTAAATAAGCCCAATTGATCCACAGCCAGATCCTGGTCTAGGAGCAGGAAAAATGAGGAATCCCACTCTCTGGGGCTAGTTGTACACATTTAGAGCCACTATTCAGGGTGGCCACAAGCAGACATAGAATAAAGATATAAGAGTCTGTGTAAACAGCATATAAAGACAGCCTGCCTTTTACCACAGCTATGGTGGGCTGGGTCTCTGTAATCTCACCACACCTTAGAGGAAAAAAGGCACAGTGTCTAACACCTGGGGGGTGCCCTCAGAAGCTATGCCCACACTACAAGGTAGGGATGTGATTCCTCAGCTCACACACTAGGGTCACCAAATAAATGAAAAATTGGGTCTACTTTTTCTTGGGGGGGGGTATAGTTGCCCATATAAGACAAAGTCCCTAATATCAAGACAGTGCCAATAATGTTGGGATGTCTTGTCATCCTAGTGTACGCATACTCACACTAGCTGTCATCGAGCTAGCACAAGTATAAATAGTACAGGAGCTGTGGTAGCATGGATTGCAGCAGTGGAGGCATAGCTTAGCCATGTTGAGTGTGTGCCCACCAGTTTCAGCCTACCCAGTTTCTACCCAGCCTACCATGGCTACACAGCTATCTGTACACATGCTAGCGCAATGAGAGCTAGTGTGAATACGAATACACAAGCAGAGAAATCACACCCAAAGCTCATAGAGAAAACATAGCCAGAGGGATCAGGAGGAAAGAAGAGGTGCAGATAGCCTTGCAACTGGGACACAGATCAAAATTAATCTTGACTTGCAAATATGGATTAAGATTTTCAAAAGTGATTATTGGTTTTGGGTGTCTCACTTGCGAGATACCCAACTGCAGACACTTTAAAAAGGCATAGTATTAGGAAGTGCTAAACATCTGCCATCTGAAATTAACTTTCAAGCTGGACACCCCCAAAAATGAGGCACCACTCATTACTTTTGAAAATCTTGGTCATGATATCTTAGCTATGATCTATTTTTGTAAAAACTGTTGATCTCATAAGGCGTAATTTGACTTGGGCGGTATAAGAGCTTAGACATCTGACTGTATCTACTTTCTAAAGCAGAGTGGCAGAATTTTCCAAGCCATTAATAGCAAAGTCACTCAGACTTTCTGAAACATGAAAGATATAGACATGGTGCCCTAAAGATAGAGAAATGGTATCCTATAAATATTCATATATTTTGGTGTTTGTCATTTCATTTTATTTTCTTAAATGGTATAAAAACAATCCTACAGTAGAACCTCCATTTTATGAACATTAATAAACACCAGTTGTACAAACCATTTTTCCTGACAAGGGGAAAAGAAAAAGCACATAATGAAAGTGATGTCTGTGAAAAACAAGTCACTAACAGTTTACATTCCAATAACTTTCATCTGCTCGAAATCACTTTGCAGTGGTTTAATAGCTAAAAGAAAACAATGCATTGCATACAGACTGCAATTTTGAGATGTTTGATTTTATTAACTTTTCTGTATAAAATAGGGGTTCTACTGTATTTCTTTGCTTTTCTCCCCTTTTTGTTTGTTTGATGGTTTCATGAAAGTTGGAGTTACAATACTATATCTCACATTTCCCCTTTAACCTTTCCATAACAGCGCTTGGCACTTTCAAATGCTTTCTCAGACCTTGCCAATGTTTAATGCTTGTCCTGCCTACCCAGCTGCTGTTTCAGCCTTTTTGTACTTTTCCTGGCTCTTCCCAATACTTTCTAAATACGGATAATGCTAGGCATTTGAACAATGAAGCACATGCCAGCATAATGGAGACACAGTACCTTTAGGGATTACTTTGCAGTACTGTGCACATTGGCACTTTATCCTTCCTAGTGAAAGTGGACAAATGGAAGACAATTAAGATGGCTTGTTATTGTTCCAGTTCTGCACACAGCTTGATAGCAATGATTTCCAAGAACAAAGATAGAAAACTAGATGATAACACAGACATATGGAAATATGGGGCTAAATTCTAGATTCTCAGTTGATGTCAATAGAGTTGCTCCAGTGGTGAAATACTGGTTCCATTAAAGTCCAACGGGATCTATATCAGTACAACTGAGATCAAAATGTTGTGCAAGGAAAATAAGTGTTTGAAGCTTCCACAAAAGACAAATAGAATTAAGCTTATAAAGAAGAAGATATTCTTTATTTTTTTTTTGTCTTAACAAATGAGGTAGTCTAGAGATAAAATGTAGAATCTTCAGGAGTATGAATGGTTAATGGATGTTCCATTCTACAAGGCATGTCATAAGGTGCATATACCTAAAACTAAATGGGAGGGGCGAGGGACAGGTGAAGAGACAACCTTTTATACAAGAAATAATAAGATAGTCTGGTTTAAAAATTACACAATGTCCTCATTTCCAGGATATTTTTGTTCATCCATAAGAGGCATGCTTTCATCAGAGACTTCAGTCTCCTGCCCTTTGTTAGGAACACCCTACAAAAATATTTAAATTGTCCCATAGAAAGCTTGCTATGGAATCTCAGACTGGGTGGCAAGAATATAGTTAAGAATAACCCTAACAGACAAATACTGCCTAAAATTGTTTTAAACATCGCTTTAGTCAAATCTCTAGTTTTTCCAATACATGTAGATCTGCATATAATTTGAACCCTAAGACATGAAATTTGGTCTGTTTGGGACAGGCTCATCAGTTTGAGAGAGAAATTCATGGGAAACTGTGAGGGCAGGGCACCTCAAGGATATTAAATACTATGTAGATTTCTTTTGCATAATAACGTGATTTGAATAAGCTCTGCAGTCCTTTTGTTACTTGTTAAAAGGAAGGATGGTTTCTCTATTATCTTACATATATTTTAAATATATATACACACGCACACATATATACACATATATATTAAATCCCATATTTATTTTGATCTCTTACAGTGGATATACAGATTCACGAACATTAATGAACAGTTTGTTAGATAAGAAGGAGATTAATTTTATCTGCTGGCAATTTTCAGAACCTAGTAATCTAAAATTATAATGGATCAAATAATTTGCCACTAGTAATTTAGTAATTTGCCACCAGCAAATTTAGTTTTTCTTTTCTTCATGCAGACTATCCAAAAGCAGTTGGCAATTTTCTTGTGTATTTTTTTTTTTTGCATAATACCAAAAAAAAAATTTAGTGATTTGTTTTAATTCCATGGATTGAATATGACAGTTCATTGAAGGCATTCAGCACCCAATATGTGCTATGAAAGCTATGGTGGCTAGTGGCTATGGGTCAGATAAAAATTGCATAATATCATTTCTGTTTCTGAACTAGATAAATGACCAACTTTTCTAGTTTGAATACTCAATGCAGTATTGCCAACCCAAATGGTGAAAAATCCTGAGTCACACTCCACAAAATACTGAGATTTTACTGATAAACATGGAGTTCATTACATTTGCTTCCTGGGTTTTTGAGCTTTTCAGGGTCAAATTTTCCAGCTTCTTTACTGCCCAGGAAGGCTAGATTTTTTTTAAAAAAAAAGATATTTTACTGAAATAATCATTCTTGTGCAACCTTAGGTATGGACACTCCTATACTGGTATAGAGATGCCTTATTGTGGCATAATTTCTCACTTCCTGTATGGGAATAAACTATACTAGTACAAGAACCTTTATGGCAATTATATCTAAGGCTCTCATACTGCTTAACTATACTAGTATAGTTAGTGGTGCAACTTGTGAGAGTTTAGACCAGCCCTTACACAATATAGACACTGCGGAACGAAGAGGAGTGCGTGGTCTGTCCCTTGCTGAACCAAAGATTAACTTCTCTCCACTCTTATCTTGGGCCAGTAACGGTTACTTAGAGGGGACATACAAGTCACTGCTACTTCAGGCAGCAATAAATTCCTCTTTGTTTGTATGCGCAGAGGGTTATGTTTAGAAAGATAGTGGGAGTCCATGTTGCTGTGCTGCAGGGACTTCAGGAAAAGCATGAAAACAGAAATATGCAGGAAATGAGCCTACTGTTCCCCAAATATCTGTATTCAGGGGGAACGAGTAGAATGCAGCCTATCCCGCAGCAAGCAATACACCACATATATCTTTTCAGGTAAGATTTCCCCTTTCAGAACACTGGCTTAAAGTACAACTACTCTATCTGCTACTAATAATACTCTAACGAATGTGGCAAAAATATGAAATCAATAACCGTATTGCAACAAATGTCCAAGATTAGACTCCTACAAAAGGGCTACCGATATCGGACTAAGTTTGGTTTTTTTCTTACGTTCACAGTACTTAAGGCACTTGAATGAAACGCTCCATGCCTATGCAATCTTTATGGGCGGGCACTAGGGCTGCAAAGCTGAGACTCAGGCAGCCAAACCAGTTTCCCATGGCCCTCCTTTCTTCATGGCGTGTGAGAAAATCAAGTCCAGTAACTTCAAAACAAAGCTGTGCTACAGCCACTTGCTATGGAACAACCAAGCATGTGCTCTTCCAAAAGGATTGTAATGCATTTGAGATGGGTTTAAGGTATATTGAATTTTTGGTTGGAGATTTTGAACACAGGCTTGTCTCTTGCAGATCCCTAATGATACATATGTGTACATTTACTGCTTTGTCTATCTAGGTCCAAGATAATAACAGAAACTGTCTATCTGTACTGTAAATGTAGGTAAGCTATATTGAATCCATGTCTCTTTTCCTCCTGTCCAAACTCACTGCAGTCTAAACTCTTCCTTTCTATGTCCCTTTTCCTCCAGTTGAAACTCACTCCAGTCCAAACTCTTTTTGCCTTGCATGAAAATACTGTTTACAAGAGGTTTCCTTTGGAATAAAAATTAAATCATGTGATAAAAATCATACAGTTAACATTTGTACAATTAAATGCATCAGCAGAAATTGTTACAGGACAAAAAAATGAAATCATGCTAAGCAAATGTAAACAGTAATATATTTTGTAGGACTAATTATTGCCCAAAGGGGAGAGCATTTATTTTCAAAGTATAATAATATTTCCACCAAAGAAAACATAATGAAGTACAGGTTTTACCAGATATATTGCTTAATTGTTCTGAGTCCTTAATTTACTGCTAACATATTATTGAAAGCTTCTTCTGCAGTGCAGCTGTTTGTCAGTTTCAATGGGAAAGCAACCCAAGAATGTAACTTCTAAAATTTTAATTTAGAAATTATTTTATATATGGCTGTAATGCAGCTTTCACTGATATTGCTCATGTTCTAGGATGACACTTAGAACACTGATTCACAAAGGAAGCAAACTACCCAAAAGTACCATTGACATGAATGGAATATATATCTGGGCATTCAGCACTTTTGAAAAGCAAGACAAGAATTTTTTCCAAATGCAGATAAGAAGTAAAATTCTCAAAAACGCCTAGTGACTTAACAGCCCATGTCCCATTAAATGACTGAAAGGAGCTTAGGCTCTTTTGAAAGTTTTACCTAGTACCTGTAAATTAACAGAGCCCTGTTTCAATTTTTATTCTTTGCCTATATTTGAGTATTAACAAGTCAAAAATCCTATGAATGTAAAATTTGAAATACCTTCCTTTCCAGGAAATACAAAGTTAATTTTATGGTTCAAAACTACTTGAAACCATCTCCTGGGAAAAATGTAGAATTGACCACCATTTTTTGTCAATTTGCTCTTCTCACCTCTTGGTGAAAAGGTAAAGTTGAGAACAATCCTTACAAATTAAATTGAGAATAGAGCATGTCAGAAAAGCTCTGAGAATTTTTTTTATTGGAATTCACCTATCTGATGAAATCAAAATGTTTTGTGGAGACTTTGATTTTAGCGAAGTTCTGCTGGAACACAGGCAGGCTCTGATCAGAAACGTTAACACATTTCAAGGTAAAATGTTAATAAATCGAGTTTCATGGTGGACTTTTACTGAAGTTATTTATTCAACAAAATGTGTACATTTAAAAAAGTATTGCTATGGCCTGATCCTGCAAATTCTTATGCGAGGAAGTATATGGGAGTGTGCTAATAAAGATTGTGGATGATACAAAGTTGGGACATATTGCTAGTACATAGAAAGACCAGGATATCATAAAACAAGATCTGGATGACTTTGTAAACTGAAGTAATAGAAATAGAATGAAATTTAATAGTGGAATGTGCAAGGTCATGCACTTAGGGACTAATAAGAACTTTTGCTGTAAGCTGGGCACGTGTCAGTTGGAAGTGACAGAGGAAGAGAAGGACCTGGGCTTATTGGTTGATCACAAGATGACTATGAGCCGCCAATGTGATATGGCTATGAAGAAAGCTAATACGGTCCTAGGATGCATAAGGCAAGGTATTTCCAGTAGAGATAGGGAGGTATTAGTACCATTATACAATGCGTTGGTCAGACCTCATCTGGATACTGTGTGCAATTCTGGTCTTCCATATTTAAGAAAGATGAATTCAAACTGGAACAGGTGCAGAGAAGGACTTCTAGGACTATCTGAGGAATGGAAAACCTGCCTTATGAGAGGAGACTCAAAGAGCTTGGCTTGTTTAGCCTAACCAAAAGAAGGCTGAGGAGAGATACAATTGTTCTCTATAAATACATCAGGGGGATAAATATCAGGGAGGGAGAGGAGTTATTTAAGTTCAGCACCAATGTGGACACAAGAACAAATGGATGTAAATTGGCCATCAGGAAGTTTTGACTTGAAATTAGATGAAAGTTTCTAACCATCAGGGGAGTTCTAGAAGTTCTGGAACAGCCTTCCAAGGGGAGCAGTGGGGACAAGAAACCTAACTGGCTTCAAGATTGAGCTTGATAAATTTATGGAAGAGAAGGTATGATGGGACAGCCTAATTTAGCAATTGACTGATCTAAGACTACTAACTGTAAATATGCCCAATGGCCTGTGAAGAGATGTTAGATGGGGTGGGTTTTGAGTTACTTCACAGAATTCTGTCTGGCTGATGAGTCTTGCCTGGATGCTCAGGGTTTAACTGATCACCATATTTGGGGTCGGGAACCAATTTTCCCCCAGGGCAGATTGGCATAGACCGTGGGGGTATTTCACCCTCCTCTGTAGTGTGAGGCACGGGTCACTTGCTGATGGATTCTCTGTACCTTGAAGTCCTTAAATAATTATTTGAGGACTTCAATAACTCAGTCTTAGGTTAGGGGTCTATTACAGGAGTGGGTGAGTGAAGTTCTGTGGCCTGCATTCTGCAGGAGGTCAGATAATGATCCTTTCTGACCTTATAGTCTATGAGTCTTTGAGAACTTTATACATAATGAGGAAAGTTATCAGGACTAGGCACTGAACAGAAACGGAACAAAAAGTGAGTCACTGCCCCAAGTACCTTACAATCTCAGTAAAAAAAAATTAGGAACAGATTTTCAGGAGTTCAACTCCCATTCTGGTACCACTGAGAATGATAGGAGGTGCTGGGGACAGGGCATTTTTAGAAATCTAGCCACGTAATTTTTGGTGCCTATAAAAGCTGAGCTCTTTTGAAAACCTGAAGCTAGTTGCAATGTATTCAGCACTTTTGGTAAATCTGTTGTTGTTGAACATAGATTTAGACTAAAGATATTGAATTCTCTCTCTAGGAGCTCACATGACTTCCCCCTCACTCTTGTAGCTGACAGCCTCACAAGCATTTATGAAATCATCTTTCAACACTCCTTTGAAATAGGTCAATATCATGCTTGCAGATGGGAGACTGAAACACAGCAATTTGGCAACTTATTCAAGTTCACATAGAAAGTCTATAGTAGACTTGGCAATTGAACATTGGTCATTTGAGTCACAGCCCAGTGTCCTAGCAACAAGAAAATCCTTCCTCTCATGCCTATCTCTTTTGATGGAATTTTTATTATGCAGAAAGCAGCTATGTTCTAGCTCTTGGTCACCTGAGGGACCCCAAGAAGCACCTGGGATCTTATGGATGAGTATCTACAGCAATTGATGCAATGCCTACATGCTGCCTCTCTCACTTGAATATTTGTATTGGACTCAATCTGTTTAGAATTTAAAACTTCAGAGAAAAATAAATTCATGCAGCTCGTCTGGGATACCAGAAGGGTCTCGTGAGGCCTGAACAGCTGTTTTGTGACCCTTTTATTTATTATTTTAAAACTCTGTTTAGTAATCATGAATTGTGCCAGACTAATCACACTGGAGATTAAGTCTTTGATTCATAGAGCTAGTATATCAGGGCAGTGATAGGACCCGCTTCACCACACTCCTGTACACTGCCAATGTATCTCAGACATGTTCTGTTGGGTCCACCTCCTATGGGGATTGTTCATCCTGGGTTCTCTCCTGAGGCAATCAGCTAGTGCAAATAGAGATGCTGACTTTGATTAATGTGTTTTTATAGACTCCCTCTGCCACCTGCATCTGGAATTATCTATACTTTTGCAAATCAGTATAGCCTAAGTCTTCCACTTAATAGGACTGCCAGAGTAATAAGATTATGCATTTTAATTCCACAAGGCAGCATCACTTGGCATTCCATGAGGATATTAAAAAAAACCAAAAAACTTTAGATTATGCACATATCAAGCACATTATACAGAGCACTAGTGGGCACACCTCTTTCTGTGGACCTGTACATTGTTTATGTTTCCTGCCAGATAAATCAACTTTCAGGATGGCTCATAAACACGTCCTGTTATCAGTGTGCTCAATGCTGCACATGAAAGAGAGATCAAAACATTTCCTGCCCTGAAGAGATTACAGCCTAAGGCCCCAATCCCATAACTGGACCTATGCAACCAGCCCTCTGCATCCACTGGAACTCCATTGACCTCACTAGAATTCCAAAGGGGTACAGGGTTTGCTCACATGGATCTGATTACCACAGAGAAGCCTAAGAGGTAGACTAATGGAATAACCAGTGACTGGATTTCATTTGTATCTCAAATTACTTTTTCCTTTTGTGGGGTTTGCATGAAGAAGCGAGTCTTTCAGAAGGATTTCACTAAGGAGAGGATATAGGCCAGGTGTTATGGGCTTGGGAAGGCATTTTATGCATAGTGTGTGATTAAAATTAGAAAAGACAGACACGGGATACTTAAAGAAGTGGTTTGTGTATGAACAGTTTGTGTATCTATAACCCATTGGTGAGTGTGTTACAGGCCCCCCTCTGTGCCGATTCAGAAGAGTGGTACAATCCCAGCTAGAGCGCTTTAGAGAACTGAAGTTATAGCAGCTCACTCTTTTAGTTCTGGAGATCCCTAGTTCAATCTCCAGTGTGTCAACCAAAATATGGCTGCTGTCACATCTATACAATACTAAATTACTAGTTTGGACATAACACAGCAAAAATCATGCGATTTGTACAGTGTATTAAAATCAAATGTAAGTATTGGTCTATTTTAATAAAATTGTTTGCTAGAACAAACAAAAATGTAAGGAACTATATTAGCAACAAGAATTTCTGTAATTTTCAAATGCCTCTTTTGCAATTGCTGTTTTGGATTGTTATCTTACTAAATACAAAACAAAGCAGGCATGAAATATGTTCATTATGAGTGATGAATATTTTAGTGCTTCACCTCATCTTAGGGTTTTTTTTTTTAAATTATTTATATAAAATGAGTCTCCACTCTAATATCATTGAATTAAATTGGGGTTCTGCAACAGCATATGGGTCTATCTGTGCTGATATTGAGGACTATGTTCGCAAATGGGAAGGTTCTATAAGTAAAAGTTAGCCATTGGAATCGCTTAATGCATACGATGCATTCTCTATCACTTGAAGTCTTTAAATCAAGATCTTTCGGTAAATGAGGGTCCCTTTGAAAACCAATGGTAGTTAGAGTCATAGAATCATAGAATATTAAAGTTGGAAGGGACGTCAGGAGGTCATCTAGTCCAACGCCCTGCTCAAAGCAGGACTACCTCAGATAAATTTAAAGTTAAGCACTTTTGAAAATTTTATCCTGGACATCTTACTAAAATACATGCTTTAGTTTTACCACAAGTTGTTGGCCGTCTTCTAGCCTTAAAAGACAATCTGTGAACTATGGAAAAGAAAACCTTGATTTTCAGTACTGTCATCTCAAAACAGTAAAGAATGTACAATAAAGAACAAATTTTCTTTGGATATGTATGGCTTAACTATTAAAGCTATGTGTAAGCATATGGAGTTTCAAAATGCACCCATAAAGATAAAACTATATTTCTGAAGAAGATACTTAAAATAGGCAATTGTTGTTCTAAAATAGTTATGGAGGTTTAAATTTTAGTAATTTTGCCTTTAGCTATCTTCCACTTAAATTATTGCAATACATTTTAAACTGCCATGCAGAAGGATATTAATGAAGTAACAAATTGACTGGTGTTACAGGGATTTATCTATTATTTTTATGAGCATATTTAATTGCACATGTTTCTTACATTAATAATTACAACCGGCACTAAAAATGATGTCTAGATGTTTAAGGATGCATTTTTATATTTAAACATATCTCATGATTACTACTTATAATGTAGATAGTTCACTAAGATATAATGCTAGGATATTAAAATGTATTAGAAGTCACATTATTAAAACAAGAGCTTGTCTGCATAAAAAGGGGAAAAATAAATAAAGAACTCTAAATGGAATAAGCAACTCTTCAGTTCCTTCCACAAATCTCCTTTTATTATAAGCTAAATGTCACTGTAGACATAAAGACATAACTGGTGGCATGATCCCATCGGGAAGGTTTGTATCTGCTATCTGTTAGCACTACTTTCACAAAGATCTTAAACAAAGCTAGGGAATTTCTCTAAGGCCTCAAACCACAAGCAAAGATTTTTAAAAGAATCTGAGGATGGTTTGTTTATTTTTAAAAGAATAAGACGTGACACATGCCAAATAATGATTGCTTTGACTAGTTTAGCTCAGCATTGGGCACACACCAATTACAGATTTGTGCTGTGAGGTTACCCCTCTAAGGGCAGTCACACTCTTCATGTTTTCAGTGGCAAATTGAGTTTGACATTTAATTTGAAACCGAAGATACCATAATATAAAACCTTCTGCAATATTAGTGATAAAGCAGCAGGTCAGACACCCTGGCGATCAGCTTTAATATAGGGATCTCAATGTTACCAGTACCTCCATTATTTTCCATGGATATTTTACCCTAATTATAAAAGGAAAACCACAGTAAACATTTAAGATAACAGTAGTGTTGGAGCTTATGTGAGGTTTCTTTATGTATACAAGAAATCTGCTTTATTTTTTTTTGAATCTCAATAGTTTTCTTTATCAGGAGGGGCATTTGTTTCTCAGCATGCAGTTGAAGGCTCAGACAGAGTAACTCGTCAGAGACCTAAGAAATACAAAATTGGTTATGAAGGGCTGGGAAAAGGAGGAAATAAAAACAGATGCTGATATTTTTATTTTTGTAAGATGAGTGTAATTTTAATTGCAGGGGAAAGAGCATTAGTGGCTGAGGTACTGGAAACTTGTTTCTTACACAAGGATTTCTGCATGAGTTGTCTTTTTCTCCACAGGAAGTATAAGATCAGGATAGGAAATTAAGAACGCTGTATCCAGCTGGAAGTGCTGAGGCTATTTCTGTAAAAGGAATGTAATTCCCCAAACTGAAAATTGGCCAAGCTACTGAGGTTAACATCTCTGTTCCTCCCAGTCCTTAGGTAAATATTTCATCCAAAAGGCAGGGGGATAGATCCTCAACTTGTGTAAATTGTCATAACACAACTGAAGTTAGAGAAGCTATGACAATTTACAACACACAGTCTTACCCAGCAACTCCACAAAGTAGTGTTCTCTATGCATTAGGCAGTTATGGATTGCCACATTTCCTGTCAATACTCCATGCAGTTGCTACAACTGCAGAAATCAGAACTAGGAGGAGTGCTTTGGAGGTGGTCTTGTAGGCGGGTTAGATGCTAGAATACCACAGTGAGTTGTTATTCTAAAAGATGCCTCCCTCTTCACTAAAAATCCTGAGTCCTCCCACCTGAACCTGGGACACTGATTCAGAGGCAAGAGTGTCATTTTTCAGTCAATAACACTGTCTTTCCACCCAGGACCTTAGATGAACCTTTGATCATCAAAATACTGATAACACCGAATCCCATTTAGCTTGTGAGTGCCAATGAAATGGTAGCCCAGGGTGCATCAGCTGCAAGTTGCATAATGGATGAAGATATGTTTTATAAACAGATTTCTCTGTGTTATTCTATTTCACCATCAAGAACTAAAAGTTGAAAGAACAGTATTTAGAGCAAGAACATACGGCTGTAAGTCTAGGACACAGAATTTTCTTTTCAACTTTTCACTGCTGGAAGATTCATATAATTTGCAAAATGCAAACTGGACAAAAATTTAGTAAAATGCGATGAAACACAATAGTAATGTATACATCTTCCACTGATATTTGGTTGAAATCTTTGCTAATTCATTAGTTACAAGTTAGCCAGTTAAACCTATGCCTGGGGCTACTAAGGGGTGTATGCAGGACAATGGAAAATGAAATCCACCATTATCCTCCCTTAAAGTGGCTTTTTGGGGAGATGCTGTGTTGAGTTTTAATGCCTTCTCCTATTAAAGGCTGCCCTTTTCTGTTTTGAGGAATAGCAGTCATTCAGCACAATGCCAGCTACTGACTGACGGGGGCCTCATTTGCAGTTGGGGCAGGGGGGATGAGAGGCGTCAGGGAGAAAACCTATTCCCCTCTTTCTTTGATAAATCAGTTGAATCATAAGTATTTTACAAGCTAAGCTGTATCCTGTGGCGATGACCCAGGATAGCAGTACAGTTATCAGACAGATGGCATTTTACAATAGCTAATAAAATACTGTTTCAGAATGCTGTTTCCCTTGATTAGAGAGCTGCACGCAGAGTGGCAGGAGCGGTGGGGAGGCCAAGGCGGCACAATGCTTCACCGTTCTTGGGAAAACAACATACAGCAAACCATCTTGTCTTTTTCTCCTATTACAACATACAATGTTATTCACTCTACAACATCAAAAGTTTTCCCGTTTAGTATTGTATATGAGATTTTCCAATCAGGTCTTTGATTATCTATCCATCCATCTATGATGCTCAACACTGTAGTATCAGAGCATTTTGCCAGAGGGGGAAAAAAACCCAAAATGATCATTTCTCTTTTTCCTTGATAGCAAGAGACCAAGCTTGGATTTTAAAAGATTATTATTAAATATAGCAGAGTTACTTAGTAGGTGTAAGCATAGTCCTGTAGGAAAGCTTGAATAAGAAGACAGGTTATTTCCCATGCTTTGATCAGGGTCTAGACATATAAAGTAGTGCACTACTTAATTGTTCCGTGTAGAATTTTTAAAAAGAATTAATATGCACACCTGTAATTTGAATTGATTTTTTACAAACTGAAGCAAGGACAAAAGGACACTAGAAACATTACAATTGCTAATTCTTCATAGTTTAATTACACTGCGAAAACAAGGTCCTGTGTCAGCCTGGCCTATTTCTAATACAACAAATTAAAGGAGATGGTTTATAATTGCAGGGTTTTAGGACAACACTGAGACTGTATACTATATAATAATCATCCATCTTGAGGAACTCACGGAAGTCAAACATAGAAGAGAATTCAAACTAAATAGATTGAAAACTTTTGTAAATCACCATTTACTATTAAAACAAAACCAACAAAATACACATTGTAGTTTTAACACCTTACTTCACCGATTTAGAGCCTCTGCCCTTGGTTTCCACGCATCTACGTTTTCAACTTTTTAAGATTTCAGTGAAAGACAGCTGATAGAAGATAGGAGGATTGGAGAAGTTCAGATTTCACCCTTACTTTTCCAGAGTGTGGTCCCCTCTCTGACCTATCCTAGGAGAAGTGTTCTCTAAGACTCTTTCATGAGGTGGACAATATAAGTCAAGAAACTAGACAAGCCCATGTTTATACAGTGTTTATTTCACAGCCCATTACCAGTGCGAAGAAGCTTATAAAGATAGTTATTTAATGCAACCATCCCAGCGGAAGGGTGACATGATAAGGTCTCACTGGAAAAAGTCATTTACACAAAGTGATCTGAAATTCATGTAACAAAGGACGTGAAGAACAGAAAAATATATTTTTCACTAATTTTTTTCATTTTCAATACCTTACTTGCAACAATAGTAGGTGAAAAATAAATCAGACAAGTTTGATTTTTAAGGTGGAAGTGTCCTTTTAACTGATTTGAAAGAAACTATAGTATGACATATGCATTGATTTAGAGTCCAGAGTTATTACATATAACTTATAAGGCACCCTAAATGTGCATGGGGAATTACAAGACAGAGATCATGGTAGTCTTCCCTGGAGACCTTATAGTCTATCAGCATGAGCAAATAAAAGAGATTACAAGGTAACTTGGTATAAATCCAAAACTGAGATATCTGAAGTGGTGTATTTTACTCTTTTCCCTTTACTGGTACAGGAATTAACTATAATAGAGTAAAGTATCGAACAATTACACTTGACCCTTGCGAATGATAAATGACGTTGCTATATTTTTATAGCCAGTACTTACTTCCTATATATCTACTGTGAGTCCAGATCTATTTGAAATTAAAGCCAGAAATAAATCTGCAGGAATGCCTCACACTCCAACGCACACCACTCTACCACAGTGTGCTTCCACACCCAATTGCCCTTGTGGTTGAATAGACCCCATCAAAGGCCAGTCTTCCCATTGCTATGATATTTCTAAACCCTGGGCACCAAAAGGGCAGCTCACAGAAATCAACATGCTACAAAGCTCAAGAGGCCTCACTCAAGCTTTTTAGATATTTCTCCTCCCGTATTCTTTTCTTCCTTGTAGGCAACAGGTCTCTAGCATTTTTCCCCTCCTCAAAAATGTCAGGCATCAGGAAGAAAACAATACAAAAAAGAGAATGGTAGACACAGACTCTCCTTTGAATCCTATTGTTAAAGTCTCTCTAGGTTTACTTAGATGATCAAGAAAACCCAAGATAGAAAAGCTGATTGCACCATTTGCTGCTGCTATATTAGCCAATGATGCTAGGCTATCTCCTATTAAAAAACAGCAACTCAAGACCAGCAAAGTCAGTGATGCTGTCAAGATGACTACAATTTTAGCTGGAACAACATTAGTAATGTCAGTAGTGCCTAAATTGCTTTTATCTCTGCCACTCAAGCAAATAGGGAGAGCGCTGAAATGCTGCTCGTTACACAGAGAAACTGCAAATCCCTTGATAATGCATTAGCAAACCTAAATGAATCATATTGTCCTGTGTATACAAGGTGGCCCTTTTTAATGGTATTGCAGAAATATTTAGGGGAAAATGAAAGTCAATGAGATTACTTTATGATAAGGAGTAAAAACGAAAACAAGTTATATATAATGATGTTTGCTTTCAAGATTCTCTCTTCCACTCATCTTTTCAACTGTGTTGATCATTCTTATTCTGGAATTTACATAAAAACTTCCACACCATTGATCCAAGAAACACAAAAGTCCCTAACATGCCCATTACCCAGATTTAGTGATCACACCATTATAGACGTACATAATTATGCATATCTGCTTTTCACCTTACATAATTGAAAAGTAGCTATGACCTTAACCCTAGCATTAATGTTTCTTGTTTAAGTTTAATAATACATATTTGAAAATATTTGACTTGCTGATAGTCTCAAATCACTAATAACTAAAGCTCTGCAGAATGGAAATTCCATTTATGCACACAATTTCACATTTGGCTTTGATCTGAACATGAACTAAACTCACAAATTTTAAAAATTAGACTCAAACAAAAAAAATTTCAGATTGATCAAAACATTTTGTAAATGCAAAAACTGAAATATTTTTATTGACTTTGACTTTTGCATTTTATATTATAATATATAATACAGTATAAAAACATTCAAAGTCATTTCAAACTGAAAAATCAAAATATTTTGTTCCAAAAATGTCAAAATAGGATATTTTGGTGCTAGATTCCCCCCTCCTCTTTTTGCTGTCTGAAATAAGAGCTCAGAGAAATCAACATGATTTTGCAAAGCATTTCAGTTTTGACAGAACTGTATTTGCTCTGACAAAAAATGATTCACTCAAAGTTATTCTCACCAACTGTACTGGTAACTATATCTATTTTATTTACTGTAGTCAGCTTGTTTTTAAAGATTTGAAACATACACATTTTTTAAAATGGAGCTACTTCCCTAGAACTCAAGTCAACAAGAAAAAATATCACATATAGGACTTTGATGTTATCTTTTAAGAAAACAGAAGAAATTGATTGAAAAGTAATATCTTTCTTTAAAGCAATATATTCTGCATGCCTATTGCAGAAAAAGAACCAGTAAACTATCAATAATCAGTATAAAAATCAGGCTACACATGTTCAATTCCAAAAATATTCATTTTTCTCTGTGTGAAGTGACCTATATATTTTACTCAGCTAATTCATAGAGCACCTTGTCCCACATGTACTGCATGCTGAAAATATTGGAAAGGTTAAGACAAGCATGAAGATAAACGCTGTACATGATTTTTACATGATCCTGCATCATTGAGCTGGCACAAGAAGTTACTGGATAAATGGTAGGTAATCCAGGAAAGCTTAGGAGGTAAGGAGAAAAATACCAAGCAAAAAACAAACAAACAAACACAAACAAACAAAAAAACAAAAACAAACAAAAAACAAAAAAAAACAAAATCCGGAGCAATTTATCACTGTAAAAGAAGGGATTTAGACACACTTGACTTTGAATGCCAGGTACCAAAAACACACCTGGACACTTTAGGCTGCTAGGTGATCATAATCTTACAACAAATTAATCCCACCATATGCACTTTAGAGGATTTTTTTTAAAAACTGAATAAGTCCAAACAAGATAAAGGATGTTATTTCTCGGTCATCTCCTGCAGGAGTAATTCTGATTATAACAGATAGCTCATGAACATGTTAACACCCATGGATACCTTATGGATACCTTTCCTGGCATTTGCATTTGTCATTGAGATTTACATCAGACTTGTTATTCTTCATGTTGTTTATTATGAGTTAGAAATATTTCTGTGAATTAAATTAATATTGCGGGACTTTGCTCTTTGTATTTTAATATTACAAGATGTCACCCATGAAAGATCCACTCTAAGCCTACAAGCTTTGTTCAGGGTTTTTAAGTGATTTTGTGGAAGTTCCAACTGGAACCCAATTTAAATACTATGAATGCAGGGTCCTGCACCATTGTGGTTTAAAAACAACATCTTTAATTAAATCACTAACTTTGGGGGTAGAGCAGGGATAAAAGAGTAGTAAAATTGTAGGACTGACTTGCAGGGTTGGCAACATCGCCTTCTTTTGGCAGGCGGAAAATATTGCAAAGAGTCCATGGACCATGTGGCAGCTCAGGTCAGAGCCTCTACTCCCAGTAATATCATTCTCCCTATAGCTGTAATCAGGTCCTGAGAACTTCCTGTTTGCTAGTACTGTGACACGTTCATCTTTCAAAAAGTATGTTTAATATGGAAACAGCATTTGCAGCTGAAAAGAAAGAACTAAAAATATAGTAAATATAATGAACTCAAAATGTTATCAGATTTTTTCCCTAGTAGATAAAAGCAAGTCTGATACCTAGATCGAGTTCTTGAAACCCACATCTCTTTCACACTTTGTTTCTTTCTTATATACCTTAGTTAGCTATCACATTTCTACAGAAGAACAAACTACAGAAGAACAAAACTCATTCTAATATATGAGAAGAGCACAGAAGACCAAAGGATATTTGAACAAAGCCCCTTCAAGTTCTTCTTTTACAAAGTTTTACGTATTGGGCAGAGTCACTTGAAAACAGGACAAAATCTACTACAACAAGGGGATTCAAAATGAGTGCTGGAACTTCATTCTTCACTTTCAAGCTAGTAGGCAAAAAGAAACTGTCAAAATATCCGTTGAAACCAGCCTGGCTTATGGAGACTGACAACTTTCCCTTTGAATTGTCTGCCTATCTTCACTTTGTTTCACAGCTTTAATGATACAAGAACATATTTTAATGTTGATCTTCAATATTTAATTCCCTTATCATAAAAAGAAAAGATAAATCGCTTATGAAAGGTTAAAGGAGACATAGTTATCAGAGGCTGCAGAATGGATTTACGCTTTTCATCCAAACCCTCTCCCATGTGCAAAGCCTGTATAAAATGGGCTTCACCCATGTGGGTCCTTCTCATGGGCAGCAGAGTCACACTGTGGGCTGCTACTGAACCTGCAGAGGCTGCAATAGCTTCTACGGCGGTTGTACATCCCCTGCTAGCAGCAGGGGTTGAGATGTGGCTACTCCTCCTTCATATCTTCCTATTACAGAGGACTGAAGCCTTACATAAAAGGGCTTTGCAACAGGCAGGCATTGCAGACGCATTCTGAGAATTGCCCACATTTTGCTATCAACTCAGTGCAGCCAAACTGCATGGATCTTTTGTCTTTCGGTCCTTGCGTCTGCAGAAGAAGGGCAGGATTTGGGCCTCAAGCATTTAAAGAAAAGGTAAAGGTGAAGGGTCTCAGCACCTTGGAGGATTAGCACCTCAGAAGAGCCCTCAGCAACACCTTCTAGGATTGAGTTTTAAGTGACCACCTCTAAAACACCCACACTGATCGAATACACTTCTTCCTGCCTTTAGTAACTCAAAAATAGCTCGATGGAATTCTCTTCACGCTATCCACATGCACTTTTCTGTGATGAGAACAAGCTTGTGAAATTACAGTCCAAATGGCAACTTATGGGGAAGTTATAAGCCACGGAAAATCAAGGCTTAGAACGAAAATACTGCTTAGCAGCCTTGAAAAGACAGTAGCAGGGGAAATTGGAGTGGATTGAAACTTTAATGCCTAGTAGGAGCTAGGTGAAGTGTGGAAATATACGTGAGGCAGATTCAAAGTCTCGTGCATTCTATTTGATCATGGGGTGAGTGTATCCATCTGTGGGAATTTAATTTCCTGCTGAAACTTCATCATCAGATCAGAACATAAACTGGTGACGACAAATATGACCAACGAAGAAAATCAAATCTGCGGCTGCTAGAACAGACTAGCTGCTGTTAATGGAGACTGGAGTAGTGAAAAATATGTCCTGAAATATTGACTTGAACAAACGACTTTCCAAATGAAAATTTTTGACAATTGTACACCCAACCAATCCAATCTTCCAACCACCTATTACCACAAATAAAAGAAGGAAAAATAGAGCAGGAAATCCTCAACACTAATACATTCTGATTGTTGTGTATTTTGAGTCCTGCCTTGCATGCCATAGCTAACAGAGCTAGACTATTATGGGATAGCTCAGCCGGTTCTGTCTGGTCTTAGAGTAGGAGAATAAATTCAGTCTCTGTGTGTTTACATCTCCCTGTGTGCCTGTCTGCTGGTTGCTCTCTGAGTGCAAGTAACTTCCAAGTATCCAAACATGACACTGCTTACCTTTGTTCAACTTCGTGGTTGGGAATTGAGTCCCTTTGTATTGATCACCATATACAAGTGGGGGGTTTTGTCTGTTTGTTTTTTATTTTCCCCTGGCAGGATCTATAGTGATAAGTTGGCTGGTTGGGGGGAGAATCTTAACATGCTGGTAAAATGTCTCAAAAGGTTGTAAAAATATTTCTAAAAAAAACATGCACACATTTAACCTCTATTGTTGTAAATTGAATATTCTATTGAAAACACATCCGACAGGCCATGTTCTGAGCTAAGTAACATCCATGTTAATTCACTGCTCTCCATGGCATTGTGCTGGTGTAAGTCAGGATAGCATATAGCTCAATGTTTCTGAGAGAAGCATATTATATCATCACTGCAGGATAGGGGATGAACTATGTAAGACTTGACAGACTGTACAAGGATTTATACAAGAGCTTGGAAAAAAAAGATATGTATGCTTTATTGAAACTGACTCCCTCAGGATGTGGGCCTGCTTGTCTAATATTGGGTATTTTTAATAATTACAAATCAATGAAAATTAAACTTTTAAAAAAATAAAAAGGTCATGGATATGACATCACTGAATAAGAAAATGCCATTTATGTTCAAAATTCTAAAGCTACTGGGAAGGTGAGAATAAATGGATGTGATCCAGTTATTTACATGGAAAAAATGCTATCCAGGGATCCTGACAATATCACACAATTGAAATTGATTCAACTAGATTGGTTAAGATAGTTGCCAAAAACAGCAGGAAGAAATACTTTCTATGTAACACAATGAAGCTCATGTATTGCTTTTCATAGAAGGAGGAGATTCACAGTTATTGAAACAGTTAAGCTATGTTAGAATTAATCAAACTACTAAAATGGTTACTGTAAAGTTCAGGTATTGTATTCCTCTTCTGTCAATCCACATATTATACTTTACTGCATAGCAAAGTACCTATATGCCTAACATTTAAGAATCAGTAATAGCGTTGCCTGTATGTCATCTGCCAACATAGCAAAAATGTTTTTTGTCTACAAAATGTCACCATCTTTTTTATTCTCTCTCTAAATATTTTAATACAAAAAAGCTTCAATAATGTGCTTTCCTAAAGGCAGAATTCAATAGCAGAAGAGATTATGAGCTGGAGCTTTTGACAGGCAGCAAGACAGATGTCTGATAATAATCAAACTTTCTTCTATTTGTTCATACTACTTTTTTTCTATATTATTCCATTCCCTCTAAATGAACCAAAGAGTGACATATGTATGAATTTCAAGGGCCATGATTCTCATTATTACTGCTAGCTTGCACAAGGAAGTCCCAAAGGGGAGTTGCCCACATGCTATTTTGCTGATGGGGAAACAATTCGATATTAAGGGAGGAAAATATTTTTGCTATAAGCTCAACAGTTAGTAGCAAATGTGAAGTATATCGGCTGTCACCAAAGACATTTCAAGCAGTAAACTGGAATGTTATCTGTAGCCTGGGGTTTAAAATGTTAAAGACTATCCTCAGCTTTTTCTGGAGTTCAACTGGATGTCATTTTTAACCTCCCTCCTAAAAATCTGGTCTCTCGTGTTGCTGATGGCAGTATAGAATGGCTGCTGTGTTACAGAAATGGCTTTATCAGAAGTCATGGATGAGCAATTTCTGTATACACTGTGCTACTGGGTGTCTTGATAAGTGGGAAAGGGAAAGCTTACTATTCGAAACATTAGCTTTCAAATACATAGACTTCGTTGAACTAGAGATACAAATACTACCAGGGTTAATTCACCATTCCCAAGGCAGATAAATTGTGTCCCAGGCAGTTCAATATATGTAGATCATTCAGCGAAGATCTTAAGATAGGATTTTATCATCCGTTCAACATGGACATTAAAGATCTCATAGCACTTCTTGTAAAATGGTGGGGGGAGAGGAGGGAGGGATTGGAGAGGGGGCTACCACCATCTCGGGCATCAATTCTCTGTTTTTGCAGTGTGTCAGTTTTACAGTTTGCTCATGCTTTCCACTCCAAGAGACAGCTGCATTTCACTGATGTCATGTATAAGAAATTTGTACATCTTTGTGATCCAACATAATCCACAGCGTAAAATATAATAGTAATGTTATACTATTTTTGTTATCTATTATAAAAATGTGAAGACTATTTCTTCTGCGTCAGCATATTGATTATTAGTATTTCCTTGTAACTAAGTTTAGAATTAGGAGAGTCCTGACAAGTTATTTGTACAGTATGTTGAGTTGGAACTCTGAAATGAAGCATGGCTCAGATTTACCAGCAACAAATGGGGATTACACAGGTATTGGAAAATATCCCTGGAAGCGTAAATTGTTTTCTAGAGTTCTTCTGAAATTAAATTGAATAAACAGCTTTATAATAATTCTTTTACAGTTGGGTGCAGCTAGATGAATGCTAGCAACAAGGGAAAGTCAATTTGGTTTATCGTTACATTTGACTTTGTCCAGCAGATAGATTATAGTGGCACCCAGAAACTACCTAATTTCTCTCAGTTTAATGCAAAGCTAGTTACCTTGACTAACAGTCAAATTGGTTTTTTGCGTCTTTCCCCCACTGTTTCCTGATTATAGAAGAGGACAAACTTTGAAAACCAGATGTGTGGATTCTGGCTTGTTATGCAGAGTGTTCAAATGTTCTTTAGTTATTTGTAAAGAGGAAAGGGGCAAACTGGTAAAAAAAATCTCTTTAATATTTGCCCTTTTTTAGAACTAAACCTTTTGAAAGTTCTGAAATATTCAGTTAATTCATTCATTTCCAGTTTTACAGCTCTTAGCACTTTCAGGTTCCAGATGGAAGAGGAGCTCCAAGTACTAAATTTATAGCCCTCAAAATTAGTTGTTTATAGTATTCAGTACCTGACTTTATGCAAAAAATTCAGACAAAGAAAATTCTAGAACCATGGAGGTTAGAAACGGAAGAGACTTAACTGTCATGCAGTCCATTGCTCTTTGCGTCCTATTTTCAATGTTTTGTCTAGTCTGATTTTAAAAGTTGTCAGCAGTAGGGCTTCGATCATTTGATGAAAAAGGATCATTCCCTGTGAGGCATTGCTTAATGTTTGATCCTAAATATACTTTTCCAATTCACTGTACTAGAACATAAGAATGGCCATACTGGGTCAGACCAATGGTCCACCTAGTCCAGTATCCTGTATTACAACAATGGCCAATGCCAAGCACTGCAGAGGGAATGAATAAAACAGGTAATCCTGAAGTGATCCATTCGGTTGACCATTCCCAGTCTCTGCCAAACAGCATTTCCCATCTATCCTGGCTAAGAGCCCATTGATGGACCTGTCCTCCATTAATTTATCTAGTTCTTTTTTAAACCCCCTTATAATCTTGAACTCTTTGCCAGAGGAAGTTGTGAAGGCCAACAGGTTGATTTTGCATTGTGTGAAGAAATACTACCTCTTGTTTGTTTTAAAACTGCTGCCTAGTAATTTCATTTGGTGATCCCTATTTCTTATGTTATGAAAAGGAGTAAATAAAACTTGCTTATTTACTTTCTCCACACCAGTCATGATTTTATAGCGCTCTATTATATCCCTCCTTAGTCTTCTCTTTTCCAGGCTGAAAAGTCTCAGTCTTATTGATCTTTCATCATATAGACACTGTTCCATACCACTTTTTGTCCTTTTCTGTTCCTTTACTAATTCCAATATATCTTTTTTTGAGATAAGGGAGACCAGATCTGCACACAACATTCAAGATGTGGGTGTGCAATGGATTTATAAAGAGGCAATATGATATTTTCTGTTTTATTATCTGTTCCTTTCCTAATGATTCCCAACACTCCTTTTTTTTTTGGAGGGGCGGTGGGGGTGGGATTCTTTTGCACATTGAGTGGATGTTTTCAGGGAACTCTCCATAATGTCTTCAAGATTTCTTTCATGAGTGGTAACAGCTAATGTAGACCCCCATCATTTTATATAGAGAGTTAGGATTGTGTTTTCCAATCCACATCACTTTGCATTTACCAACATTGTATTTCATGTGCCATTTCATTGCTCAGTCACCCAGTTTTGATACATCCCTTTATAAATGAACTATGGACTTACCTATCTTGTGTAGTTTTGTATCATCTGCTGCCATCTCACTGTTTACCCCTTTTCCAGATCATTGAATAGTACTGGTCCCAGTAGTGATCTTTTGGAGATTCCATTATTTACCTCTGTCCATATTGAAAACTGACCATTTATTCTTACTCTTTGTTTCCTATCTTTTAGCCAGTTATTGATCCATGAAAGGACCTTCCCTCTTATCTTACTAATCCTAATTATACCCCTCTTACATATTAAATTTAATAATTACTTTGTTGTGGCATTTCAAACCTTGAATTATTTGTCAAATGGGTGTTTGTCACAACTACTTCTTAGTCATACGTTATCTAACCTATCCATATGATCTTTCCTCTTTAATCCCAGTAATCATGTTTGTTGTGTTATGCTTCTTCCCATTTATCTGCATGTTTCTGGTAATGAGGTCCCTAGAAATGAATGTGGTATTCTACATGTGATATCACCAGAGTGGTAGATAAGGACTATGATCTCCATTCACATGATACATCTGCTTATGAAATGCAGCCAAAAATTGCACTGACTTTCTTGTAATCATATCAAATTGTACACTTCAATTTTTGCTGTCCACGATCACGCCTCTTGATGGATTGCCGAGCTTAGTTGGGTTTCAGATGTACAACCCACAAAGCCAGAACTGGCCTGCATGTCCCATTCCTCCAGTCCACAGCTCCCCCTCCAATGTACAAAGGCATCAGTTCTCACCAGCCTATCTGCTTCAGCTCACAGGGGCTGGGAGAGAGCCAAAGTCTGAATCAGATTAGGAGGAACTGAGGAAACTCATGTTTTGTTAGATACAGACACAATCTTTCTTCACTGAAAGAAGAGTTGTGTTAGGGCAGTTTTACAGAGAAAAGTCCTAGAAATAGCCAGCCAGGTGGAAGTTTAGGCTAGGATTTTGGAACAATGAAAAGTAATGAAAGCTTCTCTTTCCACAACACATTCTACATCAATAAAATGTAAATCAGGATGAGATAATTATAAATTGATACATCCAATCCTAATCACTGACTTCTGCTGTCGGCTACACAACTGATTCACTGCTGGAATTTAGGGACTTCAATGAGGCAAAGTCAGCTTAAAGCTTTATTGTGCACCCATCAGACTATTAGTAGGGAATTTAGAGGAGCTTCCCCCACCCCAGAGTTTAAAGTTTTTGCAGCATATGTTAAAAAGTGAGCTTTTCTAGTCTCAGTGATTAAGGGACTTGAAGGTGCTGAGGGGAGAATTTTGTCTCTCGTCATTGATACCCAGAAAAACAATTGGACAATCTCTTACATGGCTCTCACTGACTACAGGCTTTGTCTTCAGCATCTATGGAAAGCACTGACAGCATCTATTCACTGACATTGATCAGAATACTCTAATATCAATTAAGAAGGGTAATTTTATGTTGGTGGTATGTCTTGCAAATTGTATCTATTTTGCAGGTTATAGATTTCTGGAAAAGGATGGAATATACAGCATTTGATTTCCAATGGCCACAAAAAGGGTGTAGTCCTTTCAATCACTCTCTCCAGGTCTCTGAAAATCCTAACAGCCATAGAGACTATAAAATCAGAATCACTTCATCCAGGATGTCTCTATATGATGGAATTTTATCTTGCATACTTTGTATTATTACTATTTAAACTACACACTTCAGCAAACTCAGAAATTTGTCACCACATTCATGAATAATGCTCCAATTAGAGATTACCAGCAGAGTTATATCTGAGCATATAGCATTCATAAGGCTTATGAAACAAGAAAATGATTCCTTCAGACAAACAAAAATATTTGAAAAAGTTAGGAGCACATAAGTGGAGAAGCACCATAACATAGATACGCTAGCATAGGTATCAACTCATTGTAGACAACCCACAGTGGACCTCTATTCAATGTAAAGCTGTGTTAGAAAAACCCAATAAGATGTTGGAATACACAAGGAATGGGCGGGGAAATCAATGATGGAGCCTCATCTGGAAGATTGTGTACATTGCTCATCTCCCCAGCTCAAGAAGGATATTTAGACGAAGATCAGGGAAGAGAAATAAAAATGATCAATGGCAAATGCATTGCAGTTGGGAAGCGAAAGCCTCTTGTTCTGTAATTCTCTATACAGTTGGACATCATTTAAAAATAAATTGATTGTCTGTTATCAACTCCATTGCAGTCTTTGAGAATATTTAATTCTGTACATGGGTGATACTACATGGCACTAGACTTTGTAAAGTTTTTTATAGCATCACCTTTCCTTAGTGCTACAAAAAATCAATCAAATGTGGCCTCAACACAAATCTAAATGCTCATTAGAAAAACCTTCATATAACAAGAGTACGTTCTAATCATCTTTACTTATCAACAATAATTCTTAGCCATTTCACTGTTTCACCTCTTTATTGTCTGCAATGTCTAGTGAGAGCCACTAACTGTAAAGATGACAGTAAAAGTATCTTTAGTTTCCCCCACCCTTTTTCAGTTTGCTTAAGAGTTCTAACATAGTATCATGATAAAAACAATGACTGCATCTAGAGCAGGTTCAACTATTCATTACAAATAACATCAGAGAGGAACTTTTATATTTTTGGCTAGTGAATCATTCAACCAATTCCAGTCTCTGTAAATGTATACATTGTACATAAATATCCAGTTTTGAAGAATCATTTTCAGTCTATTAACTGTTTGAACTGTTCACTTTGAATATTCATTATTCATGTTGCGAGAGATTTTCAAAAGTGCCTAAGGAATCAGGCGCTCAGTTCCCACAGAAGACCAATGAGCTGGTTGCCTAACTCCTTTAAGTCTCTTTGAAAATGTCATCTGTTGTGCAATTGCTCACGTAAGATATGATATTGATTCCGTTCCCTATGTGGATGAAAGTATTTCAAACAGAAGAACAAAAAATGAGCTTCATTACTTTAGGCAGAATAAATCACTTGAGTTAAATCTGTGGATTTTAGGATTTGCCATGGATAGCATGTAGTCCAAATACTTGAGACTCCATGTATCATAGTGACTTGAACTTCTTGCATTTATTTGCAAAAAATGTTCACTTTATTTGTTAACACTATTCAGCCAACTTTATCGATGCTAATATTCACTAATCTGCAAGGGTTTATTTAGCGTTTTGTCTGCAATCCCTAGCTACATAAACAGTCTGCAGGCAAGCTGCAGCACTTCCTAGGAAACTTCACTTTGAACAGTGGACTATAAGTTTCTATTAGTCTTTCCCAAGTGTTTCCCTATTAGCTAATAAGTAATTTAAAGATATTAGACTCAAATAACTTGAAACCAGCAAGGGTTGTTTACCTTTAAAACTCAAGATCTGAAGGATGTGGGCATATTTTAAAGCAATTTCTTCTTCCAATTAAGCTAAAGGGTGTACAGTTCAAAGGATTTGCCAATGTGACTAAATGTTTTATGTAAATAGCTATATTTAGGACTAAGACTACTTAATCTTCAGATGTGCTTTGCAAGCTGAAGAGAACTCAAAAGAGCAGTGAAATTCCATCACTTTTCCAGGTTAATCTGAGATGCCATGTTCACAGCTCCTTCTTTCAAGACAGATCGGGAATTGCTGTTAGTCCTGGTTCCTGACCTCATGCAACTGTCACAAAAATATAACCTCATATGTGGTAAATCTTCATCAAAGAAATATTTCCCAATGTTGCCCTATAATTCACTGAAGTAGGTTAGAATTCTGAGTACTATGTTTATATTGCTTTACTGATCTAAAGACACAAAAGAGTACTTCCTACACATTGCCTTTTGCATAGTGTCTCTTATGCAGGATGAAATGAGACATGCCAGCGCTAAACACATTAGTAATCTGATGTATGTATATTGCTTTCTGTCTGCATGTCACTGCGGCCTTTACTAAGTAAGCCCTCCAGAAAGTGAACAGTGCTGTTGGAAACTTGCCTCCCGATCAAAGATTGCTTCCTGATGTAACTTGACATCTTTTTCAATGAGGCGGAAGCAGAAGAAATGTGTTGTGGTATGATAGAACATGCTTTTAAACTGCAGTTACATATGAATCATGAGCACTGACTTATTTAAATTATATATTCTTTTTTCAGGAGCACATTTCTAAAAATGGCTATCAGTTTCCTTTTATGAAAGATTACATGCTGTGTAACCTCAGTAAACACCATAATTGACAATACATAACACGTTTCATCCCAACAGTTTCCAACCACAAGCAGCTGAATGCAGAGCACGAGTACATGTGATAGCCCAAAATAAGCATTAAAATGTGTATCTTGCTTAGCAACTTTTTAAGCTTGAATAATTACAGGACTTCAAGGTATCTGTTTCTTCTTATTTCTTTTTGCATTGCACTTCCATTTGCACTCTTTCCAGCTGTTGATTTGAACTGGAACTTACTTAAAACAAACTGAAGGTAGACTTGACAGCAGCTGGTACTACCATGACTGAGTTCCACAGCTTTCTTGTCTATTGCTTCCAATTCAATCTTTAGCCTCATAACTGAGATAAATAGAACTGCAGCACTGTTGATCTTTGTATACGAACAATAATGTATGCCATAAAATAAACAGAGCATCTCCCTATAATTTGACAGGGATTCCATGTGGGAGAACACTGCTTCTCAGGTGATGAATCCCTCATTAATGATAAATGACAAACTTAGTAAATAACAGCTCTGAGGTTTCTTAAAGAAGATTCAGGATTCCACATGCCATAAGCCACTAGAGACCAGGACTGTGAGAAGAGAGGACATGCTCAAAATATATTTCAACACACCACTCTAATTTTTGAACTCAGGAGTCAGATTTGTCAGAAGACAAAGCTCAGGCAGTTAATAAAAAGACTGTGTCCTTATATCATTCACAGCATTAGCATAGTTGCTTCCATACTCATATTACATCATCTCTTTAGCACAACAATACTCTTGGCTTTAGCATCGTGACCTAACTGATAGATTTTCCCCCATGGCATTTATGGCAAAGTTTACCTAATAAGTGATAAATAATTTAAGAACATAAGAATGGCCATACTGGATCAGACAATCATCCATCTAGTCCAGTATCCTGTCTTCCAACAGTGGCAAAAGCCAAGTGCTTCAGAAGGAATGAACAGAACAGGCAATCATTGAGTGATCTATCCCGTCATCCATTCCCAGCTTCTAGCAGTCAGAGGCTTAGGGACATCGAGAGTATTAGGTTACACCTATGACCATCTTGGCTAATAGCCATTGGTGGACTTATCCTCCATAAACTTATCTAATTCTTTTTTTAACCCAATTATAGTTTTGGCCTTCACAACATCCTTTGGTCATGAGTTCCACAGGTTGAATGTGTGTTGTGTGAAGAAGTACTTCATTTTGTTTGTTTTGCAATCTGCAAATCTGCAGCCTGTTAATTCCACTGGTTGACCCATGGTTCTTGTGTCATGAAGGAGTAAATAACAGTTCCTTATTCCCTTTCTTCACACAATTTCTTGGTTTACCTTCCATGCCTCATACTTAGAATAGGAGTTCTCCCCTTCTGCATTTTTTTTCCTTATTTAGGTTTCATTTATTTTGTGCATAGTTTCCCCCCTATTTTCTTTTAATTCTTTTAATTGTGCCACATGGAGTCATTCATTCAGTGCTGAATCACATTACACAGAATGGCTCAAAAATAAAAAATAAAAAAAAATATTGGAAAAGATTAACTTCAGAAAAGCCCAATCAAATTTCTAGGAAAGCCTAAATATTAAGAGTATTACATATTAAGTGACTAAAGATTTGAGGTTTGTTAGAATATAGATAATTAGGCCTGCCTGTAAAGGCTTATTATTTTTAAGTATATTATTACCACTTCACTAGTTATGGGGTATAGACACAACAAATCAAAATCACAGGGCACCTTTCTATGGGCCTTCTCTATTTGTGACAGTCTGAGGCCTTGTATTTTGGCTAAGCAAAAACAGAAGTAGCAGGGGCAGCCATAAACTGGGAAGTGTGCAGTCACATCTGCACATTTCAGACAAATTACATTAAAATAAGGCAATACTAGGCTGTTAAGAAAGCAATCCAGTCTAATGCCTCCAGATAAAGAAAAGATCCTAGAATATTTAAAGAAAACTTTGTTTGATAGCATTTGGTCTAGTTTTTAAACACTTGTCAACAGCTGTGGTTGTAGAATCTACACTTCGTATTCTTTGATCATTATGTTACCCACTTTTCTGATAATTTCTGTCTGATTCTTTGATTGTTTCTGTCTGTCGCATAACTAATTGTAATCAGTTAAGGTGGTGGATATGATTGGTTGAAGAATTAAATTACCATATGTTAGGATTGGTTAAAGAATTATCATGTAATTTTTTTTGTAAATGATTGGTTAAGATATACTATAAAAACTGAGGTCAAACAGGAAGTAGAGAGGAGGAAAAGTTACTGGTGTGAAGAACTGGAATTGATGCTCACTTGATTATCCCAATAAACCCATTGTATTGCCTGCTGCTGGACTCTGAACTTCTGCTTCTGTCAGCGAACCAAGAACTGAGCGTGGGGGGAGGCTGCTTAACAAAGCTCTTAAGTTATCTGTCACGCAACTAGAGACATCTGAAAGGAGTCTGATTTTCTGAGGGCAAAGGATCAACACTATGAAAATCAAGTCCTTTTAGGATCTCTGAAAGTGGGCTCCCTAAAAATTGAGACATTCAAAATCACTTGTCACTTTGGAAAATGTTGGCTTATGACTTCTCAATAAGGAAAGAGGTTTTCCAGCCTTTTGCAGTAAAATCAGATCATTGTGGTGAAAATCTAGTTGGCAGGGGTAATAATTTAGAAAAAACAAATACTACACAGGGTTTAGAAAGGCTATCTGCCAAAAGTAAGCAACTCAGACTTATGCAAATTGTGTAGCACATTGAAAATTGTTTAAAACTGTAAACTGTCACTTTACATTAAAGACTTTTTCATGGTCTTTCTTGGGGTATGACGTATGATCTAGGCCTAGCCTAGAAACAGTCAGTTCAACAGATGATCTAGAGAAAAGTTTCAGTGAGTTGTGCCTCTTTCTTTAGGGAGCAGTTTGCTTTGTTTCTATTTTTGAGTTCTTCTGTGTTATGACTAAATTTTAAGAAATAAAATAGTGTTACATTGCAACCTTGCAATGAGAGTATTTATGTTTTTATATAACCTCTGTGTGCATGCCGTCAAAATAAGACCAAAAACAAATTATTTCAACAACTAATAAATAAAAGCTCTAATATGAACACAACGTACTTATATAGTGGTCATAGGAAAGTAGGAATTTCCTGTTGGGTCAGATCTGTGGCCCATCTAGTCCAGTAACGCATTTCCAACAGTAGCTAGCACCAGGTGCTTCCAAGGAATGTGTAAAAACTCTGTAGTAGACAAATATGAGAAAATCTCTTCCTCACATTAGGACCCTTTCTGATCTCTCTAATATTTAAAGACACAGTTAAGTCTTGAACCAGAGGTTTAACATTCATTCCAAATTTGTTAGCATCAGCTCACAACTTTAAATATTCTTATTATCCATATAAATATCCATTGGCATTATTACTATTGTTACGTTTTTGGCCTCAATAACTTTGTGTGACAATGAGTTCCATGGTCTAATTAAGCATTGCATGAAAAAGTATTTCTTTTTATCAGTTTTGAATTTACCACATTTTAATTTCACTGAATGTCCCCCTTTGGTTTTGTGTTATAAGACAGGGAGAACAGAAGCCCCTGGTCTACCCGTTTTCCAGTTTTAGGGAAACCAACATTATACATCAAATATAATTCATTGGGGAAAAGACAGAGAAAAAGAGAGGTCTTGGAGCAGTTCCCACGAACTCACTTCTCATATGAACATTTTCATAATTACAAAATTAGCTAAATCCTTTGCAATGGATGAGTTCAAGTACCTTACAGCTACTCATTCCTGAGGCTGTCAAAGAAACTGTTCAGGTCCTAGCATAAATCACAGCCACCTCAGGATTCCTCTATTTTGTGCTCAGCTGCATAAATGCCCAGAGACCTGTTGTATTATCCATGGATTACCAGAGCACATTAGTACTCTGGCCACCTCCCCATTTTTCCATCCATGTCCCCAGCATTCTTCCTATATGGAGAGGGGGCCCCAGACACTAACTATGACACCCATATTCCAACCAGGGATTTCTCAATGCCAAGAGAATCCCCAAAAAGCTAGCTATGTTGGCCAATATAACACATCAGGGGCAAGAATCTGGTCCAATATATGATAAAGGGGAATTGTACTCATAATTTTCTCACACTCCTTTAACCTAAATACCTCTTAAATAACATAGGCGTTTTACTGTATGAAATGCATTTTAATTAGTTGCCCAAGATGTGTGTTCATTATCCAACTCTGAGATTTTTCCCTTCCCTCTTCCAATGATGAGCTTTTTCAGGAAATAGTAGTTGATGGCCCAGCTGGGTTTTAAGCAAATATTCAAGCCAGCAACAGGTGCTAACTTAAGCGTATGCTTTTGACTGATATAAAAAAAAACAACACTTGATCAGCTTAATGTTATTGAAAAAAAAATTGTGCCAAAGGGTGTCGCTCCCCCACCAACGGATATGTTATATATGGACTAAGAACCGTATTGAGTACTTGAATAAAGAAAAAAAATTACCACTAAGTGGTCACATATAATAGGATTTTGAGATGAGCAACACAGTTCTGATTCAGTCAAATTTACTGTAGTCAGGTAATGCTGCCTATATGTGAGGACTCCTCCCCTTCCCCCTATTAATAAAATTGCTTAAACTTAATAAACCCACTTTGTCAGATGGGCTGCAGCTCACGAAAGCTTATGCCCGCCGAAATTTGTTTAGTCTTTAAAGTGCTACAGGACTCTCGTTGATTTTGCTGTATACAGACTGACACGGCTAGCCCTCTGGAATTTTTTTCCAGTGAAGTCACCTTTTCTCAAAGTAGCTGCAAACTAACTTTTTAATTATTGAACATAATGTGCCTAAGTGTAATGAGTCTCACTTCCTCTGCGATTTATTACTGATTTCTTTCTATCATGGCCTGCCACTTAATGTTATGCTGGGAATCAATTTTTCCACTGGTAATAAAGCTGCATACATAAAGCAGTGGGGCTTACTGAACAGAGAATGTGCTTTCATGTAGGAAATCTATGAATGACTGGGATCATGTATTTCTTTATTCCTCAGCTGCAGAATCCACCCATTGCTGTTCAACTGTACTCCAGAACCTAACTTTCATTTTGGAATACTTTGTTTTTAACCCCATCTGGATGTAAAGGGAAACACAAAAAACATGGTGTGAATGCAAAACAAAGCATTATAGTCCTGAATCATCAGACTGCCTGAAACAATAATTCTGGAAGTTGTCAACTGCCTCTTCCAGCTGAATGGGTCATTAACTCTGAATCCTAAATGTAAATGTCAGTATGACCCTCAGAGCCCGCATGACAATGCCTGCATGACAAGGGGATTTACTGGTATGTAACAGTAAAACTCATCTGGCCCGACCAGTTCAATACACCGCAGGCACTGTTGTAATGTCTGTGAAAAACTAACATGTTGGTCATTCATATCGCTATGAAGTGCATGTAATGATGCTATGTGGGAAATTATGGATATTCTCTAATATTGCGTTTTGGAATCTAAACAGACCAAGCTTTTTCCATACCAAAGAGGTTGGTGTGTGCTCTGTTTCTTTGAAGGCAGCAAACTTTATAACTTCTGTGAGCAGCCAGTGAGAGGGATGGGACACTTGCAGGGGAGATGATTTTGGGGAGACTCAGGACTGGAAGGGCTGCTGGTGTCACCTTGAAAGGAGTAATCAGGCTGGTGGGAACCAGGGTGAAGCCAGGGTGCTGGAAAAGGCTGCTGGTGTCAGGGCTTGGAGTGAAAGCTGCACAGCACGGAAGCACTAAGCAATACAGGCCAGATGGTGATACACTCCCTTACTGGTCTGGGTGAACCTCAAAGCATCACAGTCAACATTCTTAATTATTTTCGCTGCTGATCAATCTAGCAGAAATCCAGGCAATTTGTTTGTCCCATAAGCCCAAACTATCCTCCATTCCTCCCTAGGGGCCAAAAGATAGAACTGTCCTAAACTCAGTTGTAAAAACCTACAGCTTCCACCCTGGCAACTTTTACAATACAGTAATGTGCTGTGAGTACAAACATCTACGGTAAACTGAAAACCAAACATTTGGGGACAACATATGACAGAATTAACGTAGTACCAAAATGAACAGCACAAAACTGATTGTATTATTCATTTGCATAGTTAATTAAAATATCTCTCAATTTTTTCATGTAAATTAAGCAGCTGCAAAATTTCTAAAGCAGTGGTTCCCAACCTTTTTGGTTCGAGGGCCACAGATAACATTTTTACAACCCTGAAGGGCCACCAGTCTCCTCCAGCAGCTCGCCTTCCCTCCTCCTCCCCCATCCGCAGCACCAATGCAGCCAGATGGAAGGTATTCAATGAGGAGGTTGCCTCCACACTGATCTCCTGTCTTCCTGTCTTCAGCAGGGAAACCACATACATCCTGTAGCCCTGTGTGCTCCACCTGGGACCCTAGGCAGTAGCTCTCTTCTGCAGCCGGGGGACAGAAGATCGGTGCTTCCCTTCTTATGGCTCCATCAGGGACCCCAGCACCTAGGAACCCAGGCAGAGTGCTTTGTTCTCTGCTGGAGGCAGGGAAGAAAAGCACTGATCTCCCTTCCCTCTGGCTCCAGCAGGGACCCCAGTGCCTATGGATCTATGAGGAGTGCTTTGCCGTGCTCCATGTTACAGCCAGGGGGAGGGGAACACTGATCGCCCATCCCCCCTTGGCTGCAGCAAGGAGCCTGCACCGGTTTTTTAGTCCCATAAAAATGCGTTCTGCCTGGGTCCACTAGGCAGCAGTTCCCTTCTGCAGCCAGCAGGAGGGGAGCTGCAAGCCACTTTGAAAGCCCTCGCAGGCCACTTTTGGTCCCTGGGCCACCGGTTGGGAACCACTGCTCTCAAGTATGCCACTGAAGAACTACAGAAAAACCAGGTGATCTCACTGTAGAATATAAATGTACCATGCCACAGAACACACAGGGCCATAGACCACTGGGCTTTTACCCCTTGAATCACAGAAGATGAAGAAAAGAAGAAGATGAATGAATAGTCTCAGTGCTCAGTTTGCAAATAGCCTCTAACTCATTTGGACAAGTGACTCAAAGTATCATGCATAGTGGAAAAAAATTGGAGGAAAACTGTTCAAAACCATTGTGACAGAAAATACTAGAGTAAAATGCATCCATATGGAGCATTCCCAGTGGTGCATGACAGAGAGCCATGTTTGAGCTGTGCTTCAACATGAGTTTCAAACATCATTTATTTAGTAATGTGGATAGTAAGAAAGAGTAAAACAAAAACTCTCTTTCCCTCTCCTCCCACCCCTTTGCCTATAGAGCATTCATAGGAATTATACCAAATAACTTTGGTTCACTTAGTTTGAGACCACGTGGATTGCTTTAACAAAGTAGAATCTGCAGTGAAAGATATGCAATTGACCTACTCTAGTGTGCAACGAATAGTACTAATTTTTAAACACAGAACGGCTGACAAAGCCAGACCATTGGAATATTTAATCTTCAAATATCATATCTTCTGACAAGCTTTCTTAAAAGCTACTATGGAGAACTATAGAAACTGATCCAACCTGAAGAAAATTGAGTTGCCTGTTTCTATTAACCTCTGGAGCAGAGTAACAGAAGAAAGAGATAATGTCCAGGTGTTCATGCAGGATTAGCTGATCTTCTCTAGTGCTAATTTCCCCTGAAACTTAAAAAGCCAGATGAGTTCTAAGCCTACAGGACCTTGATGTATAAACTGACATTATCATCCTCCCACATCCTGATCATGAAGTACATATAACCTTTCTGCTGCCGTATAAGCCACTGATTTAACACGCAAGAGTATAATTGTCTAGAACAATAAAATTGTGTTTCTCCGGCTCCTGAAGCACACAACTCTGTGTGTGTGTGTGTGTGTGTGTTAGCAAGAGGCTATTTTTAAAAACATGAATCACTGGCACTTTTTGGCATAGCATTTTAGGCTGAGAGACTAATTATTTTACCACCAGTTCAGAATTCTGTGATTGAATTAAACATCTGGAGACTGCGCAACAGATGGTTTGGTTCTAACCTCTCACAAAAAGTGATAATGAATTGGAGCTCACTTTTATCAAGCAGAGTGTTAGCTTGCAGACCAACATTGGTAATATAAGTGTTATACCACTGATAATTTGTGTAGGCGTCAGTGCTTTAAAATAACAACGTAATGCGTACAGTTTGAAAAGTGTAATGGTACAGTAGCTGAGTGTCTAAGAAAATAAGATCTGTTTTGCTGTCACTCGGTAAATTACATTTGATTCCCACTTGAAATTATCCTATGTGCTTAAAGTGTCAATTAGCCAGATTTATCTTTGATGAGCTCTTTTTATTTCTGTTCTAAAAGTCAATGTAAAACAATGTAAGCCAAAGGAATTAAACAAGCCTAATATCTCTTTGAATTCTACATTAGTCACTCACTGGTCAATTACTGCAGCATGTTCTAAAAGTATTAAATGTTCTTCCATGACTTTACATGACTTTCTGGACTACTGAGGACTGATTTTCTGACAGAAGTGGAGCCTGATCTCTTTTACAGTCATCGGCACACAAGCTCTGAGGTGCACACTATTTCATGCCAGTACTCAAATAGTGGTTTTGCATGTATCCATGACTAGACAGATACTTGGATAGGCAGTCACATGTGAAAACTTCTTGCATATGCGTGCAGTTGTAGTGTGAACACAAAGTAAACATGCAGATGTGCACATTTGCAAATACAAGTACAAGCACTATGGAAATCAGTATGTATTTAAAGCTAACTCAAACATTACTGAAAATAAATTAAGATTTTTTTTGCCATATATTCTGATTATGTATCACTTTCTTCAGTGTTCTCTCTCTACCTTTATGATCTTGGTTGTTTTCACCTGGAAGGTTGCCAATTTTGGTTAGATATATACCTGGAGGTTTCATCACATGGCAATCTTTAATTAAAGATTAATAATTCCTGGGGACTCCAGGACAGTTGGCAACCATGGCTGGAAGTTCAAAAGATGCTATTATGAGATGCTATTGAAATCTTTTCAAAGAGCTAAGAACCATGAATTCCATGACAATATGATCAGTCTCCTATAAACAAGTCCCACATCCATTTGAAAATAATTTCCAAGCTGAAAGCCTTGTATTGGCCTAACTATATTAATCAATAGGGTAATGATCCATCTTCCTCTGTCCTAAGCTGTTTTCTCTTTCTATCTTCTTCTAGGCCAGCTTAATGAAAGCTTCAAACTTGGATCTAACTTCTATGAGGATAATACCCAAATCAGTTGTACAGTATCTCTCAATAAATTATGATACCCCTCTCACACTGCTCTTGACTAAGTCTGCTCCTAGCTGTAGTGCTAACATACTGACACTGACTGCTTCAAAAAGTGAAGTAGTCCTCCTGCAGGATAAATGTATGTTCTTTGAATGGAGTCAGTATAGAAGCATGTTCTCCTCTTAGAAAAAAAAATATCTTTGCCCTTTGTGTGCATACCCTTCATACAATAACCTTGATTGCATTGTTTTTATTATGGTTGTTGTTTATCTAGTGTAACAGATTTAGTAGAACAACTCAAACTCATAAGGTTATTAAAACACAATTCTAGAATATCATCCAACCACTTCATTTTTATTACCACTGTGTAGGAAACAGTAGCTCCATCCATCTCCTTATGTTTGTATAAGTGGTCCCCAAACTTTTTAGGTGGCATCTCCCCTTACCTATCCACACTGCCCCACTTCCTCCCAGCTAGGGCTAGGAAGAGGGCCATGGTCGGAGCTGAGGGCTGCAGCTAGGAATGAGGCCATGGTGGTTGGGGGCCAAGATGGGAACAGTGGCCCGGAGCTAGAGGCTGAGGTGGGGCTGTGGCAGCCGAGATTGGGAGCGGGGCCGCAGCGGCCTGGGACCAAGCCCCCCAGTTTAAGGCCCTCTACTTTATCTTCATGAGCATGCTTGAGACAAATCAATTTAAGCAAGATGTCAGTAAAATAGGTTTCTAGATAATCTTTTAAGAGCCCTGAATCAAGTTATTCTTTTAGGAAGGCTAGTTGTCCTGAGGCATATTTAAGAAAAGGGGTCCATGTTGCATAAAATGTTTGTCAATTCTGAATGGAATATATCATTTTTTCCTCTTACTATAATGTAGTCAACCAGTATTTAAAAGATGGCAGCAAAGGAGTTCCCCCGAGTAACTAACAATAGCGCATACTTTCTAGCTAGGGGCAGAAACTACCATACCTTTTCCTGCCTTTGCCTCAGTTCTTTGATTGTTCAGACAAAATAAAACTTCCTCTGGATAAAATTCTTTTCTGGGTTTGCCAATAATCATCCAACCACTTCTGTAATTTTTATCAAATATCCTTTCATTGTCTGACAAAATCAAAGTGCATGATCTAAATTCCCTTCTCTGTTACAATTTCTCAAGCAATTCTCCACTGAAAACAGTTTTATGAACTCTTGTAGTGTGCTGTATTTTATATTGTATTTTTATTAAATTGCAGACCACACCAATGTTATTTGCAGTTAAATGTTTCTAACCAGTCATTTAGTTCCAATTTAACCTCTAACAGTCTCTCTCTTTGGGAAGTAAACTATCTGTATTGGGTCTGTTCAAAGAATATATCTATCTATGAGAGACAAGGTGGATGAAGTAACATCTTTTATTGTACCAACTTTTGTTGGTGAGAGAGAGAAGCTCTGGAGCCACACAGCTCTACTTCAGGTGTTGGAAATTTATTTAGAATGTCACTGCTAAATACAAGGAGGAACAAATTGTTTAACTTAAATAGTTAACACGTATTTCCAGGGACATTCAAGGTGAAGTCACCTGTTAACACCCCTCCAGTCACAGGGAGCAAAGACCTGAGGCATATGTGTATGTGTGGGAAGGGTTGTTAAGTGGGTTACAGATTGTTGTAATAAACCATAAATCCACTGCCTCTATTCAGTTAAAGATTTTTAGTGTCTAGCAAAGTTAAAAAGTTAAGCTCCCAGGCACATATTCTGAAAGTTTTGCACAGGTTTTCTCACTCACTTTGTCTCTCTAATATCCTGGGACCAACACAGCCACAACACTGCATAAAACATCTATATTACATATGAGCTGAAAAGAACTTGTTTGGGGTTTGTTCTGCAAAATCTCAGTCAGGTCTTTTCCTTTTTTGTCTGATTTTTTCCAAAGACAAAACCAGGGTGGTTGAATATATATTCAAATATATCTGAACTGGGAACATTTGTGGGGCTTGGATAAACACTTCTGATTTTGTTCTATGAACAAATGGAATTGGTTTTGGTTTGTAATGTAAAGCCTTATTTAGTCAGGTACTGGTTTGGGCAAAACAAAAACCAGAAGTGATTCCATTTTATTCAAATAAGCAAAGTTTTGGGGGAGGGGGTATGAGAGAATAATATAGAAAAATTCTGGATCACCTCTCTCTCTCTGTATGCACATGCACACATAAGTGTGATCTTCTAAGATATTCCCACCACTACAGGGACCTACCAGATCTGGCTCTGGGCCTGTCCCATGCCTCGGTTTCCCCTCAGTATGATGCCTTCTCAGTTTCTGTTTCTCATATGATGTCTATTAACCGCTCACTGCTTCCAAGGTACTGAAGTGGCAACTGTCTGGCTAAATCAGACAAATCCACTCTTTATGCAGTGAAATCAAGAGTTCAAAATGGAAACACAAAACACAAATCATTTGTCCCTGCCAAGTACTCGACAAAGTCTTTCCTCCCCAACAGTCATTGTCTGTCTTGTCTGTCAGCTACAAATTCCTGCCCTCCGTGGCCCCAGTCAGACCCTTCACCCTCCCCTCGCTGGCGGTACTACCTCACAAGGGAGCAGAACAGGGAATACTTTACCCATCCTCTTCTATGGGTCCTTGGCCTGGGACTTAAACAACTCCCCTCCCTCTCAAGGCTACCTCCTCTCACCAGTTCTTCCCTGGTTGGATGCCTGCTCTTTAAAGGAGCATAGCCCTGGAGTGTCCCTCCTGCCTGAGCACAGGCTGACCTATCTCCCAGCAGGCCTGCTTCCTACTCACACGATTCTTGTCCCTCACTTCTTTTCACCTGGGGAAATAAGCTAAGTTTGGCACATATGCAGCTGAGCTCCAACGCCCTTAAAGTGCCAGCTCATCCTCAAACTCCCATAACATCCTATTTTAATGGTAAAATAAAGTTATGTAAGGCCTCAAGCAACTCTACTGCTCTGGGGTTGGAGTAACAGCCAGGAACTATCACACACGCAACAATGATGCAAGACATGAGGCTCCGCTAGGGTCCCTTTTTCCAAACTTAACGCATCCATGCAAACCAGCCACAAGGGCTTGGGGAACTCCTGGTGGCAGAACAAAGTCTTCCCTTGACAGTAGCAGAAATGGAGGATGTAGGCCCCAGCAGAATAAGCACACCTGCATTTTACAATATGAAATCGGGACATTCCTATCTGTCTACTGGTTGTTTCCTCCCAGCCTCAAGTCACTCCTATCCATCCCTGCCTCTCTTCTGACCTCATTCCCCCTGTCTTTCATGAATCCATCTTTCATCTTATCTCCATTCCCCTCAGTAATTCTTCTCCTCTTTCACCCTTGGCCCTGTATAACTCCCACCTCCCACTATTCTTTTCCATTCCCAGCCTTATTAACAATAACTCTATAGTCCCACTGATCACTATGTTTGTTGTATGCACATTCCTTTCTTCTTCCCTTAGTTTTGTTTTTCTCATATTAAATTATAGTTTATTCAGGGCAGGGACTGTCCCTTTATGTGTCTAGTGAAGTGAATATCAGGATGTTCTTTACTTTGGTGGGAGTTAGGAAAATTCCTGTAATGTGTTTGCACAGAACCCAGAAAAATGTGGGTTCTACTGTAATAGTAAAACATGAGTGAATAATAATTTACAATAATCTAAAGTTACTTACAGATCCTGAAGTGGTTGATGCATATTATGATATTTTGTATTCTAAAATTTTTGAAGTAAAAATTAATAGAATGGAAAATTATCGTGATTGGATTTGACTCTATGCTATCTGTATATTTATTTAAAATAAATTCCTTCCTCCAAAAAGGGAATAAAAAACATTATTCTGCTCTGTTGGATTACATTGTTATGAAAAATAAACAAAGTTTTAAAACTCAACAAAGATCCCAGTTTTGCCAGAATGTCTGTGGGAACTTATCTGCCTTTGCTACCCCAATTAGTGGAATTGCTTCGGGCTTTGATAACATTCATTTTGAAGCGAGAAAACTGATCAAACTTCCAGTAATTGCATTCACTCGGGCAAAGATCGTGGGTGTGGATTGTCAATAAAAAATATTAAAATGACATCTGCATACAGTGACAAGACACAATATATCTAGTTAACCTTCTCACCAAAAATCAAGGGGGATTGTCTTTGCTGCAGCTATAGAACAGCTGGAACAAATGTTAAGAAATAACAGGGAAAGTTTGCCTCCAAGGCAAAGATACATCGTTTGATAAAACACATCAGGGGATTAGTCATTTTCTTTCAAAGGATGATGGAGATTTCTGAGGATATTTGGGGGAAATTTTATGAAAAACTTTCATATAACAGCAAACCAAGAAAATAACCAACCAACTATACCAACCAATCCAAATGCAATACTCATGTGACCACACTATCAAATGTCAACCTTTATCATCCCTTCTTTCTCACAAAGCCTGGTTAAAAACTTTACGGGATACCCTGATGATCAACAGATTGGCCCAAAGTGGTACAATCTTAAATTGAACGGCCCTGCTGAAGAGCATCTTCACAGCAGCTCCCGCTCCTTTATGCTGAAGGACTCCAGCTTGAGAGCTTTGAACTCTTTGAACAGAATTGAACTCTGTAAGATCGCAGTTCCTAGGTTGCACCTGGGACTGGGGATACTGACTGGGGCTCACACCATTACAGAATCCCAGGAGTGGCCGGCTAGAGGCACCCAGGGGGACAACTTGCTAGCTAGTGGCTGGGCATGAGCTGCCCAGAAGTGGGTGTTCACACAGCAAGGGAAAGTGAGACATGCTCCAGGAGTGGAGGATCAGGGTGACATAGTTATATACCAGTTCAGATTGCAGAGAGGAACATCGAACGGTTAAGGGATATTACAACAAATTGACCTTCTAAAATTGGCAAGAAATAAAAATATAAAGTAAGATCGGAAGGCCCATACATCTCAAAGAACTAGCTACTGCATCAAAAATGCATCATGTCACTTTATGAGAATAGTAATTATTATTAAAATATAGCTAGATAGTAATATTTGGAATTACTTTTCCTTCAATAAATTATCTTTATTGTTCTTGGGTTATACTATGGTTGGTTGTCTAGAACACATCAATATCTCAGCTATTACAGCTTCAAGCTTTCTGACTACTGTCATTCTAATGATCTGTCAAGTCATCTGTTCTGCCCACGACCATGATTTATTAAGCATTGCTGATGGTGATAATATTTTATGACATGTATTTTGCTAATTTGGGCTCAATTTCCATGCTGCAATTCTGCCAACATGAACCTTATGTCATTGAAAGGCTCCAAGGATTTCATGGTTTTAAATCAATTTTTAAAATCAGATCAAGAAATCTGCATTTCTTTAATGACATATTTCTTTCTCATATGCATACACAAAACCACACAAATACTGTAAAGAGGACTCAACTCTGACCCTACTTAGTTTGTCTGTGACACTACAGCCTCTATATTCAAACCCTTTTCCATTATAAGTATCTTTGTACAAAATATGTTTGGTGAGGTATCATTTGAAAACTAACAACTCACTGATCATTAATATTTTTATATGATATATGTACACAATGTGCATTAAAAGTTATGAATACATGCTGGAATTATAAAGAAAGTGTATATAAACCAGGTATGTTGGAGGAGTTGTTAAACAGGTCTATCCTGAAGATTTTACCTCAATTTACAGAGGCACTAAACTGACCAATCAAGCTAACAAGAGTGGAGAAAAACATCACAATTTACAAGTTGGGGAGAAGATAGAATGCTGTCTACCCCCAGCAGGAGAGAGAAGCTTGAGGTTTTACTTTTTATATAATCCATTAAAAAGTGTATTGGGCTATAAAAATGGGGGGAGGGGTGAACCTCAAGTAATAAGCCACTGAATCAACTGATTATATACAATATTACTCAATTATAAGAGTGTACAGAGCATGAACTTTTCTGAACACACAGATGACTAATGTAATTGTGAAATGTATGTATTAACATTGTATGAGTTTGGCTGGTTTGGGGTTACAAATCACTTTATTATGGAATGCAGGGAGAATGAAATGTTGTAATCCTTATTGTGTGAGTAAAAGGCAGCACAAATGTAGTCAGCATGCCCTGATTGAGTGGGGCAAATCTAAACTAAGCTCATTTGCTAAGCAGGGGGTAGGAATGCCGAAGCCCAGTGAAAACGAGAGGGGGTTGGGACAGGAGTTCCTACCTGTTGGTGTGGACTCTGCCTAAAGAATCCTAGATACCATTTGACCCTACCTTTTCCAGTGTTTAAAGAGAGAACAGATTAAACTCAGTTGGGAGTCCCTTTTTTTCTTCTTTACTACTAGAGCTGACATTATTGATGAGCAGCTCTAGGAGCTAGGCCTTATTCTAGGTGCGGCGACAGTGCTGTAGTTAAAGATATTGCACTAGCAGTAAGGTTCCTCACTACCTGCTGAAATCACTGAGAGCTGAAATTGCTAAAAGCTGGGTTAAATGGAGGAACCACAGAATGGGGCATCACAGGAGTAGCAGTGAGTGGCAAATAAAAATGGCAACAGCTGTGAGCCAGTTGCAGAGCTGGCAGCAGCAACAGAGGCATTACTTGATGTCTCCACCCCAGAGGTGGGAGGTGACCCTACATGAAGGCACATCTGAACGCTGGGTCTTCACTAACCAGTGGACTTTCACTCCACAAGATGGAACATTGAGACAAAGGATGCTGCCCAATGTTTTGGGGGAGCAGAGGGGACTTTGTTTATGGTCACACGCTTTTGAATCTTGGTTGTGGGCTTTTCCCAAATTAATGCTGGGGCTCCTTTTCCTTGTCAATAAAAGTGTTATTTTTGTTACCCACAGACTCAGTGCTTGCAAGAGGGGAAGTATTGCCTCTGATAGGCACACAGGCCCAATGTTAAATTTCCCAGAATGAAGTGTGGGTGCTCGAGCTGGTTCTGTTTCTATTGTGAAGAGGAACCCCTAGATATTGAACACTGTACTAGTGCTGCCCACTCCACGTGGCAAAAAGGTTACATAAGTCCTACATAAGAGTTACAGAAAGCCATTTTAGGCATCAATCAATAGGCAGATGCAAAAGAAACAGAGTTCTTGCAAGCTGAGACAGATGGATTCTTTCACCACCAGGGTGCGTGTATGAAGTCTGTGGTATACAATCTAGGCAAAGATCTTTCACCTAAGATGACAAGGGATTCCAGAAACTTGTACTTTTGTGGAAGGTCCTGACTGAGGGAAAGTCAGACATCACTGGGAAGAAAAATGACTGATGAGAAAAATCATCTTGAACAAAGCCTGTAACTTGCTGGATTAAGTTTTAGAGACTTTTAAATGCATGGTTTTCACATTTCCTAGAAAATCTTTCTAACTTTTCTCCTTTTACTTAGTATCATTTAACCTACATCCTACTGTTAATAAATGTGTTTATTTTACTATAAACTGACTCAGCTGCAATGTGTTTTTGTGTCTTTAGAGTAACAAACGAACCATATAATTTCTCTGAGCAGTCCAGGAGAGGGCTGGACATTTGGGGGAAATTTGGAACTGGGAGCATGTTGAGGTCATCTTGATGGTTGTAACCAAGGCTGGTGAAATCCACATTTGGGGCTGCTGGCGTTAGAGTGGTGAACTAGGATTATCTAGCACAGACAACACATGATGTAACCTGCATGCTGATGGGCTCACAACCAGCCTCAGTTGAGAGATACAGCCGCAAGGCATTGTGAGGCACCCAGGGTGACATGTAAGGTTGCCAATTTTGGTTGGATGTATTCCTAGAGGTTTCATCACAACCTGGAGACTCCAGAATAATCCAAGATGATTGGAAACCCAAGCTACAGGGCAGGTTGTGACAGAACCCTCATTAGTCTGGAATTGCACTCAGAGCACCACACTGTGCAACTACATTGGATAAACTCCTTCAAATTAAAGTCAACATCATAGCACAAATCAGCCATCAGATCTAGAAATATAACTCAGATCTCCCGACTCTCACTCAATCACTGTTGTACAAGTACACACTAGACAATGTTCCCTCCAATGTGCCTCACATTGATGTAGATAATATTTTTATGAGCACTACCACCATTTTTAAATGCAAAAGTACCCCTAAAGGCATAGCTGAAATAAAGTATTTCATTTTGAGGGATCAAGTATCTCTAAAGCATGCTGTTATACTTTTAAATCACCTTTGAAGAGATTATGTTAAATACCTAATGTACTACTTTTTCTACATTTTTAAGGTTTTATGAATTTGACCTTTTCTTTTTGTTATTAAAACTAGTTATCCTGTTACTCTAAAATAATTAATCCTCCCATAACAGTGCACCCAAAACCACAGCAACAGTGCAGCAGGACATGTGTAATGGCCCTTTTTCCTTGGGTCATCAGTGGGATTTGACACTGGGATTGTCATCAAGAAATATAAGGGTTTCATTCATGTGAGCTAAAGGAGCTCCATTAACTGATAGCAGTGGTAGGTTCTGATCCTTTGAGTTGTAGACATGGACAACACACACACTGTGCCAGCATGTTACATTTGTCCACAGAGCTGGTGGGAACATTTGCGACAAAATCTCATTTAATCAAAATATGCTGTTTTGACAAAATTGAGAAATTTTATGGAGATGTCTGTTTGGATGAAGAATTCATAAAAAAGTGTGCATGCAACATAGACAGACAGACTCATCCCACTTCCCCACCCCCACACACTAGGCTGAGGGTTTAAGCATTGACGCTGGCTGTGAAAGACCCAGGTTCAAGTTCTACTCTGCCTGATTCAGTGTGATCTGGGATGTCACACTCTACTCTGAATCAGGTATGGTCAGTCTCTCCTCACTCAAAGATAGAGGATGAACACCTCTCGTGACATAATTCCATTTTCATGAAGAGGTTTGAAAAGCTTAATTTTCATTCAAACATGGAATAAAAACAAATTTTGATACCATGGAAGTTGCCATGCAATAGCATTATAGTCCTCCAGTCACCTCTAGCATTTTGTAAAATTTTCTGTTTAGAACAAATCTTTTCCAACTTTGTTCTTATTTCTTGGGTTCATCTCATTTCAAACGGGCTCCTTAACACAATATTCTCTGCCTGCTACGTGAACTGTTATTTAATTCTCATGACTCAGATTTGTAGGTATGACTCACAGTAGTGAAAAGAATAAAAACTCTTATGGTACAACTTCTTTCTCACACACATATATAGGCTGCAAAGTCATGAGATTCCTAATACTTCAAAAGTCTTAAATTATCTTTTTTTTCCTGTTTCAAATAAAAAAAAATTAGGGTTTTATAAATCAGCATCAAATAAGAAAAAATGTAACTAATGGTAAAGTCCTACTAAGCACATAGCAAAAGCTGAAAGCTCTTAATCCTGCAGACCAAAGAGGTCCTCTCATAGTGATCTCTCCTGCACAGATAAGGCACATTTTGAAATGTCAGTACTTTCAAATTTTAGAACCCCAAGAGACATTAATGTAGCCTCTCCACATATTTGTAAGGTTGCATACCAGTGAAAAATTTGGAAAGACAATTATTCTATGAAATATTTTGCTTGAAATAAGAACAAGTGACGTAGACTAGAGAATTATATTCCATTCCACATGTAGCCGTATAACCTAAACAGAAAGGCTAAACTGCCAAATTAGTTTCCAAGATCGTGGTGAAAAGATAAGGCTCTATCAATTACATGAATCACCAGTTGAAATTAACTGGGAATCCAATAAAATAAATGTGCCATTGACTTGGGGGCAGGAGCAGGGATTGTATAGCATTTTGCCAGAATTTCATGCTATTGCTTTTTCTCCTCCTTCTGTGACTTTTGCTGCTAATGAAAGGGAAGAACTGAATGAATAAATAAATATGCCAGAGCCAAAGACAGTTTAGATAGGCAAAGTGGCCTTGTAGAGGGCTGAAGATCAGACTTATATATCTTTCCAAAAATATTTTCAAATAAACGTAAGAGATTTTTCTAGGAGCATGGACTCTGTATCCAGTCGTACAATCTTAACACACTAGGGCTCTGTAAGGTGCAAAGGTCAACACCAGTAAGTCATATAGTGGGATCTGGGCTACACAACAAACATGTACATAAGTATGCTGTCAATATACACACACATGTAGAGTTTTTTCAATAATATTACTAATGCATTTTACCACCATTTCTTGAGAAGTCAGGAAAATTAAACATGGAAACTAGCATTAATGTGGCACTGAGCCTGTGAAAGTAAATATTCAAATTTGGGATATTCCATAAATTAAGGTTTCTCCCTTATCATTAAGTTGGACACCTTACACATTGATAGTATTTTCCATTCCTTTTTTCCTTCTCCTTCCTTGTGTTAATCCCATCAAATGAGGTGTGCTCTATGGGTCCTCTCCCTGCAAAGAGCTCTGTTCAATTCCATGCCCTCCATCATACCCCATGCTCATATGTCTTCCTTTATGACATGCCACCACCACTTCTGAGATTGGCCTTTCCGATTTTTTCCTTCTGTCTCGATCTGTTGGACTTTCTCTCATAGTTGTTAGAAGCTTTATATGACCAAACTGCACTCCCTCATTTTTTCATTTCTGAGTGTTACATTGAGCATGTCTATAACGTACTCTGCCCTCATTTGGTCTTTCTTGTTTACACAACTCATGCATCTTAACATGCTCATTTCTGTAGAATACATCATTTGCTCATGTTTCTTCTTTGTTGCCAACAGATAGCACCAAAGATTAAAACTGGACGGATTGCTATTTTATAGACGTTCCTTTTAATGCTACCAGAAGCTTTCTGTCACATTCTATAGCACTTATTGCTCTCCATTTGAGCCAGGTATTGATTATCCTACCTCTAATTTCATTTCCTATGTCCCCATTTTCCAGGATTCTGGATCCCAGACACTTGAAACTTTGGTTTCATCTAATTTCAAGGATCATTCGTCAGAGTACACATTATTGAAATTACATACCATTATGCTGGGTTTTTCTCTGCTTATTTTGAGCTCATGTCTCATCCTCTTCTAGACTATTTTTCCCCTCACTATACTGAATGATATAGTCTGCAAACAACATGCACAAAGGTGCCTCCTTCTTTATTTTTCTGGTGGGGATATGCAGGCAGGACTGTTGGAACAATTTTTATAGTGGGGGTACTGGTAATGGAAACCATGTATTTGGTGTTTGTTATTACTACTTCAAGCCAGGGGTACAGCAAGACCTCCAACATCCTGACTTCCACCACCACTGTATCCACAATGAAGATAAACAAGAAAAGGCTCAATGCTAATCTCCTGATGCACTTCCACCTTTACTGATAGTTTGTCTGTTTCACTGCTACAAGTTCTGACTGGTGACATTGCACCTATATACTGGCTTGAACAAACTGCACATAAAGTTCTGGTACCGCATTTTCCTCTCATACGGCCCCAGAGGACTTCCCTTGGAATTCGGTCAAAGGTCTTTTTCTGATTAATGAACATCTGACTGTTTTTCATTTTCTCTCTAAATTTTTCCATTATCTGTCTCAGTGCAAAAACAGCATCTCTTCCATGGTTCCTTGTCAAATGAAAATTGTAATGTATCACTCTTTCCTGAACACTTGCACTCAGCCAAATTAACATAACATTAGAAACTCTGGGTGATATGCTGGTTTTATTGTAAAGAATGGGAATTCTACTATTAACTTCAATGGAGCCAAATTTTACTCCTTAACTTTTGGAGTTTCCTCTTGTTTGAGTGTTGGATTTCTCAACCTTAATAGTATTGCATTAATACTAGGTCTTATTGCATTTAATATGAAAAGAAATATTTTCATAGCAAAAGTGCAAAGAAAATGTTAGGGTTCTTTAAAGTACTCAGAGGTGTGTCAAAACCCTAGACTCATCAGCATTGTTTTAGTGCATGAGATTAAAGTAAAAGTGACTTTAATCCGAATGTCATACTGACCAATCTCATTCCACTCTAAAGTAAAAATACAAGAAGTAAATCAGCAGGTAATCTAAAGAGTTATAAATAACACCAGTAAATTTCTCAGATATGATTTTATCTTAACAATCCCATTTTAGCAGCAACAAAGAGGATAAAAATTATTACTCAGTACAGCATCCCAGGAAGGAACAATCTATAGAAATAGATTAGGATTAATACAGACCATCACGTATTATATAAAGAAGTGACCAAGATGAAATATTAATTCAGGAACAGAGGTGATCAGCCATAAATATATTTAGTAAATAAAACAAATTACAAATTAAATTATTTCAGACTATTAGCCACATTGTAATGCAATCTATTTCAAAATTAATTCTGTTTTTCGGGTTTTTCATTATTAACTAATGGAGGGGAGAAATCTTCTGCTTCGGGTAGCTACACTGGGTGATAACTCTTAAAACAGTAGATACTCAAGCATGAGGATGCTCAGAGGTTTTTGTTTTTTTTTAACGTCAATTTCTATGACTCTGAAGCAAATAATGAATTCTTTTTTAAAATGATGTGCATCTGCTGAGGCAGCATGTACGTTTCAATGGATCGCATTAAAATCCCTACTTGCTTAAGTGTAAACAATAGAAATTAAACAAATGCTGATAAAGCTTTAGAACATAAGCGAGTGTATCAAATTAAGTGGAGAGTCAATGTTTGCTGTGGAGATCCATGCTTTAAGTTTTTATGCTTTTAAGTTCTATGCTTTTAAGTTTTTGTAGGGTGGAGGCCAGGTAACAAACCCATTGTAGGCTTTGAGACTGCTGTTTGAACATCACTAGCAAAAAAGGTTTGTTTTCAACAGTGGAAAAGCGTTCTGTCAACAAATTCCCAACCAGCTCCAAAATAAAGTATAGCTGCCACTATTCACACTCTTAACCAGAGTTCTGTGGACAGTTTAAATAGTAGGTGGTTATTGCAACTAATCACAGAATTGCTATGTTCTGTCTTAAGTAACAAATTCAGAGGCAGCACAAAAACTTGTGAGCTCCAAAGAAATGGGCTACATTTTCCAGAAAATAATCTCTGTCATAATATTAAATTAAATCTGTCATTCGAAGTCTCTTGAATCTCATGCTTAGAAACACGACAGAAAGGTTTCAGGTTAGAACTGGAGATTCATTCAGATGCCTTTGTGCATAAGGAAGCAATTTGTTCTCATAATAATCCTCTTTTCTCTTTGGGATGAACTTAAAGGGTGCCTGCAATATATAAAATAATATTCTCTTTTGGCTATGTAACATTAATTAATTTTAACTCACTGTCATCATATGAAACCTTCTTAACAGACCTTCCCACCGGTGATTATTGTGTGTGAGTATGTATGTGTAATATTTCTTAAAAGGATCATTTCAATTTATTTTCCATCATTTTTCAATTAGTTCTATCCCCTACTATTTGGAAAGCATGAAACAAACTAGAAATTGATATTTTTTAAAATTTTTCTTTTACTGAGTTTCACTGTTTAAACTACAGTGTTAGAAGTGCATCTGAAGAAATAACTCAAAATGAATAAACTGCTCAGCGCACTTAGGATGATATTCATCCCTGTTAGAGAGCTCATAGACTCATAGACTCATAG
>ML675641.1:5162972-5342231 GCA_007922155.1 Mesoclemmys tuberculata
AAATTTCCTAATATCCAATTTGTACCCATTCGTCCTCGTGCCTATAGCTCCCACAAGTCTAAGCACCACTTATGTCCTCAAAAGAAGACTTAATTGCACTTAATTGGGACTTAAGGGTAAGCGGTGCCCTGTGCCTGTTTGCACAAGAAGTGTCTGTGTAGACAGATGTTCTCAACTGTAAAAATTTCATAGCTACTTGATAGTTGATGAATTTATTTAATTTAATTTATTTATTTACCATAAGTTGACTGCAGTTAATATACTCATAAGATTTAATACTACCCATTTGCAAGACTAGACACATCGGTTAGTTGTGATTGGTCATATGGTATGGTTTCTGCTCCTTGACTGGATCATCAATGAGGATGAGTGTTTATAGAAGCTCGGGTGATTTGACTACTGTCTATGAGTCGCAAGAGAAAAAGGAAAGTTTTCATGGGTGAGTGTGATAGACCTCTCAGCTAGTGAGTCTTTGCCCTTTTGCTCAAGCTGTAGCAGCTCATGCTGTTAGCTCTTGAGTTCCCCTGTGCAATCTGTAGAGTGTGAGCCTAGGAGGAGGCAGTCACACTTCCACAGATACAAGAGCTCTAGTGCTCCCTTTCCGATTCATGTAATGTGGTAGTGAATAGGTTTGAAGGCTCTTTCTTTGAATACCTGTTCTACTTGGTGTTGCAGTTTCACAATGCAATATTTGAGCCACCAACTAATAACTTCAGAGCCAAAGCTTCAGAAAACAAAATATTAACAAAATTTAAGGGTGGTATGAAAAATCTTTAAGAGCTCATACAAACACGGTTGTGATCATCTGATGAGCCAGACAAATTAGAGAAATGAGTATCAGAATTGGAATTCTCTTGTTATAAATATTGTTCATTAATACGGTTCCCTGTCAGAAACCGGATCTGCAATGTTTTGTATTCTTTAGATTTATTCTGCTGAAGGAATTGGTTGGCTCAGCAGCCGGGAAGTAAATCTTTTAATTTGTAATGAACAGATTAGCACAGAAAGCACACTTGTGTCTTTAAAACAGAGCAGAGACAGAGAGGCTAATTTATACACCTCCTCTCTCTCCAAGTCATTCTTTGAGAAAAGCAACCAGAAAGCAACGCAGAGAATGCTGTAGCTCCCAGGGCCCATGAGCAACTGTAGCCCCCAGTTTAGCATAAATTGCTGGTAAATATTATTTGACAAGTAATAAGACGAGAACAGTTCAGGATGTTGTAATGCTTGAAACAAAGAAAAAAGGAATAAATGTTTAGCATAAAAGCATCTGTGCCACATAAAACCAAAATTGAAACCATTCCATCTGGAAGCAGACCTTGCTACTTTTATCACAGCAAGATTAAATTGTTGCTCAGAGCTGTACATGAAGTGACAATTTAAAACAATTTTGAGGCTGAAGCTAGTGAAGAATGCAGCAGTTTTGCGGGAGTAAAGCACCAGTACTTTTGGTTCTACATTGGCTGCATATTGGTCTCCACAAGGAGTAAAAGATGTTGGCTAAGAACTATAAAGTCCTAAATGGCTTGGGACCTGCCTACCTGAGACTGCTTCTCTTCCAGGAATATAGTTGCCACAGTTTTAGTCAGCATTGGTGCTTGAGATGGATTATTCTCTGCACAAAAGAGGATGCCAGAACGGCATTCTCTGGGGACCTTGGGATTCTGAAACTTGCTCCTAGCACTATATTTCAAAATAATCTCAATTTCTTGACCTTTCAGGCATGCTGCAAAAGAATAGATACAGACACATCAGGACAGACACATGCATGGAATTAAGAAGCAGGCCGCAACATTTATTAAACTTTAACACAGAGGAAAGGCACTATATGCCCACCACCCATACTCTCCTACACCAGGCACTTAACTGGTTCCAGTGGAGAGGCTATAGAGCTCCTTACCATATCACCTAAAGCTTGGGGTAAACTGTCCTCAGCCTACCACCCAGGACTCAGCTCCCTCTAAGTCCTAGCACACCGCAAGAAGCACAAAGGGTGCAGGAGCAAGGTAGAAAGGGCTTTTATATAGCTTTGTTATTTTAGATATCAATGGGTATTTAGCAGTGATGGATGATCTTCGTTATCATGTTGCAAATTTAATTAATTGTTAAGGGAATTAAGGGCTGTAGGGGAAAACCTCAATATTATGGATATCAATATAATTTTATTTTATTCTTATATTAGGTCATTACAAACTTATCTGCACCTTTAGTGAATTTAAGAGATGCAATTATTGTTATACTCATGATGCTCAGAGAATTTAACACATGCTTATCTTTTTGCCTGCTTATTTTATTTAACAAAATGTTCAGGCTAACTAAAAAAATTCCAGGAGTTTCTGCTCTCTGCCCCCCATGGACAAGTCTCAAAGGAGATAACACGCTTGGCCAAAAATCCCCAACTTAGCAAATTGTTCATATGGACTCTTGTGACACTAAACACCCTTGTATTCACACCCCCACACACAACTGCAATGATGTTTGTGCAAAATATTCCATCTAAGATATCATCTGAAAACTAATCACATGTTGGTCATTAATATTATTGTAAAATGCATGTGTTAACCTGGTATGTGAAGATATGAATTCCCTCTGTATGATATTATGAGAATATGTTTCAGACCAAGACAAGACAAGCCTAGTAAAATTGATAAACAAGTCTGTCCTAGACAAAAGAATGTGGATTTAGCTCAATTCATGTTAGCCAAAACCAAAGCTATCAAGCTAAACCAATGGGGATTGACTTAAGCCTGAGCTCATGAGACAGAGAATTAACATGGCTCATAAACCCAAAAGAGACACAAGAGACTGAATCCCAAGGAGGCTTTCTTGTCTTGGAGAACAAAGACAGTACTTTGGGAATTTGAGGAAGGGATCTTTTATCTTTCACCTAATATGACAAGAGAAACCAGCATCTCGTACTTCTGTGGAAGGTCTTGACTGAGACACAGCTAGCCCACAGCTAGCTAGGGTTTTGACAAAGATATGAGAGAAACCATCTTAAACTTTGACTTTTAGACGTGTATTTTTACTTTTGTTTGCTTGTAATCATCCCCACCTTTATTTATTTTACTTGGCAGCATTTAACCTTTGTTCTGCTGTTAATAAACTTGTTTTAATTTAACCTCAACCAATTAACATAATTATTAACTCCAATTAATATGGCAAGGTGCTGGGTATTGACCCTTTAAAGGAGCAAACAAAACATTATTTTTCTGAGTGGTCCACGAGAGGGCTGGACATTTAGGGCAGACAGTTTGGGAGAAATTCAGGATGGGGAGTGTATTGGGGTCATTTGGCTAATAGTATCCAGGCTGGTGCAGAGCAGAGTGTGGCTGGGGTGTAAGAAGCAGGCTGCTGGAGTCTGAGTTGCTAAACCAGGGCTGCTTATCTCTCTCTTTCACACACACACTCACGTTGGCTGGGAGCATCCAGACTGCGAGCTACAAAGCAGAGGTTGCAGGACAACTGGCCACAAAATCTCTCACTGGTCTGGGTTTCATCTCAAAATGAGAGAACTCTAAAGTGCAGCTTTTGTAACTTCTGCCTTGCTTAAATTTTCTATACTATTTTTATGCTATGTTTTGAAATGTATACAAGAATTGGTTTTTGCGCTTTGTATAAACTCTTTAATAGAAGTCTTTAGTTGGAAAATGTAAATATACTGCAAATGGCAAGTCATAAATCCAAGGAAAATTTTAATCAAGAGGACACAACTCTTGTATAAGATATCAGCTGGTATGTTATGATCTTATCTTGGGAAAAAATAACTTTTTAAAAAACCATAAATATCTTTAAATGTCCTGATTTTAAAAGAAATTTAATAAAGTTCTCTCCTCATGATACTTCAAAAGAGGAGTGGTCCATAAAGGATGTTATCAAACGTTATAAAACAATGTTGTGAAAGCTTCTTCTTCCCCACTTCCTTCTTTCATAGAGGAAAGCCTTAGTAAGCCCCGTACAAAATTCTCTTTGAGAATAATATCTTCTAAACACTCTAAAGCCTTCAGACTTTAAGAAAAACATTGATGCTTGAAAAATGTTTTATAAAAGATGCTAGTTACTTCTATCTCACTCATTTTTCCTCTCAATGTAAACTTTTGTTTACTCCTTGAATGCTTGAAGTTGGCACCAGTTTTTTCGAATTGTTTAAATATTTTGTTTAAATGCAAAGTTTCTAACAACTTCCTAACATCACTGCTATGTAATTGGTAAAATGCTTTATGTACCAACATGGAATCCAATGACCTTGCTAGACAGGAAACTAATACAAGAAGCCACATGAGTACAGAATATTAAATCAGGGAATTAATTTGTTATGTGGGAATGCTTAAACAACTTCCTCACACAACACAGAAAGACAAGAGCCACCTCTTCAAAGACTATTAAGAATAAAGGACAATAACTTCTTCAATGATTATTCAAGTTTAAATAATATAAGAGCTAGTTAAGTTTAAAAGACTATTTTGAGAACTGAAAAAACTGTCATATAGAAAGTCAAGGTGCTTGGACTTATTTGAAGCAGAATTTCAACTCCTGTTAAACCCTGATGAAACTAACAGGATCTCTCAGAAATGAACTGAATAAAAGAAAAAGTTAAAATTCTAACTTTAAAGATACTTTGAGAATTTCCTGCAACAAGGACAAAGGCAAGTAGAAGTATGCTGCATCTGTATTAAATAGATTACATATTCATGAGTTGAAGATATTACTAAGATCCAACCCAAAAGAGATGCAATGAAGGGATGATAGTAGTTAATTTCGAATCTAGCCATGCCTGAAAGAGGTTTATTTTCTCCTTCCATTAACTTATGGAAAAAGGGATTGTAAAAGTCATCTGAGTTGCAGAAGCAACACACACTGCAGCCATCGTCAACTTTACAGCACTCATCAGAGCCTCTCGTCTCTGCTAAGTCTGTATCTACAAGCAAGACAGCTAAGGAAACAACTGCCATAGAGCATAATCAAGAAAACAAAAGAACTGCCCAGTCCAACGCTTCTTCTGCAATATGTTGACATCACATAGATTACAGCATTGTGAGCTGGGTGAAGTTAGTTTAAGCATTGCCAAGGAATAAGATTTACATTTTTGTTCTTGTAATTATTGTAATGGGATTTTGAAATGCTATTGTAAATTAAAATACTAACAGGTTTTCCTGTTCAGCAGGAAATTGGTAGGATGGTCTATACTATGGGGCTATGCCAATACTGACAAATGATTTTTCACTTCATGTAGGAACACCAACTTCCTGAACAATTTAGCTAAATTGACAGAAGTACTCTCCTATCGATGTAGCTCCTTCTACACTGGTGGTTATGTACGTGTACTTACGTCTGTCATGGGTGTGCTTTTTTTCACATCCCTGTCCAACATACCTATGCCGATTTAACTTTCAAGTATAGACCAAACCTTAGACTACACATTCCTGAAAATAAGACAGAAGTTAACACTGGCAGACCAACAGAGAGAAATAGTGGCATTTAATTCATACTTAAGTTTCCTGATATTAATTGATTTGCCTGTCTCATGACAACTCCTTGAATGACTTATTTTGAGTAACTAACTTCAAAGACTTTCTTTGGTTTCATAGGACTTAGTGAAGATCACTCACCTTTACCCATTTATGAACTGTTTATATTATCCATGATAAATCAAACAGGATTCACTTGCCCTTAAAAGAAGCTATTTTGCCCATCTATAAACTCTTTTACTTACCTATGATACACTAGACAAGACTCCCCACTCAATGCAGGAATAAGATACTTTGGTTCCCTGCAAGGATAGATCAACTCTCAGATGTGCAATCTCTATCGAAAGTTCTTTATATGTATATACAGAGAGACAGATAAATGAGATTGTAACTGTATTAACTATTGCTTATTTTTTGTGTTGTGTGTTAGGTTTTCCTTCAACAATAAAATAGAGATCGATAATAACAGTAATTATTTTGCTTGTATTTAACTGCAGTGTACTCTAAGGCTGGCAAAGAACCCTATTTGACTGAAGTAGTGGGAGTCACATCCCTGCATTGAATTAAAAGAGAAACAGTTATTAAGATATGGCCCCTACCATTTCTGGCTTATCTAGACTATACAATTTCAGTAATTTAAGGGATTAAATTGGCACTCAGTAACTTAAAAAACCCTTTTCTGACCCAAAGTCTTTAGAATTTGTTCAGAAGAACCTAAATCTAGATAAAGTGAAGAGATGTTTTCCTCCTTTCTAACGAACTCTTAGCCACTCATTTAAATCTAGCAAATGTCATTAGTGACCAAACATTATTGCTTTGTGAGGTCTGTTTTGTGGGTTGGGAGGTTGTCTCAGTTCAATTCCTACTAGACAGATTTTCATATTTCAAACATGACATACACATACATTTACCACCCTTGCCAGGAATCTCATCAGAGGGACTACAAATCTGATGATGACAGCTGAGACTTCTCAGTTCTGAGGATTGGATGCCCAAGACTCAGTGAATTTCATTGGGATTTGGGCGCCCAACTCCCTCAGACTCCTTTAGAAAAAAAAATTACACTATTTTCAGAAGTGAGTGAGTGAGACATCTTGAACCAAACTTTCTGAGCTGTTGGTCAACCAATGTCCCTGTTGACTTCAGGTTTTAGCTCCTTTGTATTGCTGAAGATTATTTGGTCCAGTCTCCAGTTTTAACCTTTCCCAGAGTTGCAATGGAATCTGTATAGAACGTTGTTTGCTGACTGGGAACACACAAGTCTGCGGGAGCTCAGTATAATTTTACATGCTCCAAATCGGAGCAGAGCCTCGGCGTTTAACAACATATACTACTGAGTCTTCTTTCCATTGTTTTTTAAAAGTGAGATTACTGTCTTTTGCTCAATGGCTTTGTGTGTCAGAGTAAGAATGATCATTTAAAATATTACTCATCCACATTAGTAGAGGAAATAATTAATTCCAATAGAATATCTAACATGTACACATTACATGTATACAAAGATCCTCCAGGCTACATATAATGCATAGTTTATAGCTTGTTCAGAGCTTTATTTGAAACAATGTCTTTCTGGCTGTTTTATACTGACTAAAATTGGGACATTTACTAAAATAATTAACTCTGGCTACAGTGAACTGAAGGGCACAGTGTTAAAAGAAACAAAAGAATTAGCCATACCAGATAAAACTAGTACCGAGCTTCTTGCAATAAATTTTGTCTGATGTTTCAGGGAAGGCGCCTCCTCATCCTGTACCTAAAAAGGATCCTTACACACCTTGTTGATCTGAAGTGCTACAGAGGATGAAAATAATTCACTAAAGAAGTGATCAGAGTCCCTATTGTCTGTTGACTTCAAAGCTTAATTCCTGTAATGGATGAATAAGGGACCCCTGAAAGACAGCATTTCCACTGACCGTGAACAGTGACAGGGGGAAAAGATTGTGTCTCTAGAATGCTCATTCCTACCTAAAATTCAACTATTACTTATTTCTACCACATCATCAACTAAGCTGCAACCTAAAGCTGTAGAAAAAGGAAGAGAATTCACAGAAATTGGCATCCATTCCTATTTAATAACAATGTAAAATATGCCCAGATATTTCCAATGAAACTCACAATCAATAGCAATGGAAATACTTTAAGTTGGAGAAAACCCTCTTTTTTTCCTAAATGTCATGTAATCTAAATGTACAGCAGAACTCTAGCAGACACACCAGGAAATGAAAGAGGTTACATTTCCAATCCTTTCACTATTAATCATTTATAGATTTCATGAATATCCCTCATGGAAATATGTTGTTTCCATGAAAAGCTAACATACTTACAGCTCATAGGACAATTTATGAGTAATATATAGTAAAATTAAATATTGTATCACTCCCTTTTTAGAAGCTGGGCCTTATTTTCAGTCATGGTAGCTGAACTAGCACAATGTAAACAAAGAAACATCTTCGAAAGCCATTCATCACCTTCAATTGGGACATCACTGCTTAACTCTAAACCTCACTTTATCCTAGTTTCTATTGTGTCTATAGCTGGGAGATTTATTAGAATGTCATTGCATAGCAAAGTTTGTTACATCAGTTACGGTTAGTTTATATAACAGAAAATCTTCTCCATTGCTGAGACCAAGTATATGGAGAAGAATGTCACCTTGCTATCAAATGTATGGGCTTTATAAATCAAAACATTTAAAGTTAGAATGGATTAAACATATTTGAAAGTACAAACAAAATACACTATAAGGAACAATCCTGTGCTGGAACAAAAGGTGCCTTGATGACTAATAGTTCTTTTTCTCCATCTTAATTGACATTGTTCTAAAATAGAAAGAATTTCCCTGGCAACTTAGGTGGCCAGAATACCTACAAGGCTGGAAGCAGATTTCATGTTCACTCAAGAAACACATTTTTGCAGTTTTTAAGCAATGTAGCTCAACAACATCTGAGAAGGGCAAGTGCTTTACACCTGGGAGGACCAACTTGTCTGACTACGTGATTGTATAGACAGCTCCCATTTCAACCACAGCATGTTGATGATCATTCCTTTTCCTATGAAAGAGCAGTTTTCATGGCTGGTGCATTACATTAGGATTATATTAATTTAGTCGCAATGTACACTACAACTTTTTAAAAAACAAATCAAGAGTATATCCTTTATCTCTCAATATTTAACTATTCTTTAGGGATTGGTGAGTCTTTAATAAGAGTTTCTATGAAGTTAAGTAACTTACAGGCATACCAACAGCAAACAATATTTATATATTTCTGCTCCTTTATCTTCTAGATAAGAGATGTATGGTCTAGTCATTTGAGCATTAAACTGGGACACAGGAATTCCTAAACTTTAATCCTAGTCATACCATCAATTCCTTTCTCTTCTACCCTCAGGCAAGTCATTCAACATTTCTGGTGCATTTTCCACATCTGTGCATTAATATGTAAAATTATTTCTATTGTGGTAAGGTCTAGACCAGGACCCCATTGTGCTAGGTATTGTATAAACACAAAAAAAGTCTTTGCCCCAAAGAGTGTACAATCTAAGGAAAATTGGGTTAGTTATCTACCTTATACTGTTTTATGGAGATTATTTAATTTGTAGAAAACCAAGCCATCACTTCTCCCCTGCCTCAAAGGACAAGAAAATCTAGTGGTATGAGGCCTTTCTGATGAATTCCCAAATCTGAACAGTAGAGAGAGACCTGATGAAGGTGCTTTTATATGTGACCAGCATTGAACTCATTTATATGATATTGGCAAAAGCTCTATTTAGGTCTTGAATTCTGTAAATGCTGCAGAAAGACCTCTGGTCACACAGAGGCTCAATCGGCTTTCAGTACACAAAGACTGAACTCTGCTCTACCAAAGAAACTGTCCAATGTATACAAGGTTATTACTGGTAATACTTCATTTTTCAGTGACCTGTGGTGACATTGATTATGAGGTCATGTTGACACTCGCCTTAGGGTAGCTGAGGTCACACCTTTTGGAGCAACCTTTACTGAACAATCTGAGCTATGGAGTTTTAATTGGCTCCTCTTCTCACTCCTACCTTCAGTGTTTACATGAAGTTGCTAGAAAGATATTGAGACAATTTAGGATACGATCCCATCAATGTGCTAATGACACATTTGAGTCTCCTTTTCATCAGACCCACACATAGCTATTTCCTTGCCCTCCAAATGTCTGGTGGAGACTGAGATGTCAAGAAAGATAGCTGGCATAAATTCCAGTAGGAAAATGTGGAGATGAAGTTGATTGACAGAGAGAACTATTTAAGCTTTTGGCAAAGTCTAACTGCTCACTCAGTAGAGGATGTTTGTCAACCTCTTGTCAAAGGGTTTTACAATTAGAGGGTTTTTAACTATATTAATCACTGGTTCTGGCTTTTCAAGGCATCATGTCCAGAAGGACCTTTCTTCCTTACAAGAATGGAAATCTCAACAAAAACATCCTTGTCATTACCGGACTAGATGACATTATTGCTCTATCCCCAAGGCTTATTCTGAAAGCACGCAAAATCTTTTGCCCCACTTCCAAGGGTGGTAGGCAGTTGAGCATTTCACATCTTCCAGTCCTCATATGGATAAAGCTTAAAGTTATTATCTAAGAAGCTCTGAATAGCTAGTCCAATGCTACTCAAGGGGCTGCTTTTTCCTTTCTGATCTGCTATTGCCAGCGGCAGTCACCAGGAATGCTTCAGCTACCTGTGGGATCTAGTGACAGCACCTTCTTAAGAGTAGAGCTTCATGTCCCCATTGAATAGAAATTGAATCACTTTACAATGCACTGCAAAACGTCTCACTGAGCAGTCTGCAGACAATGGGCTCTCTGGCTTTTAATCTACAGAATACATTTTTCTCAGTTTCTGCCCTTAGAAGTTGGCATTATGAGTATGTATCTGCTAATTAAGGATCCAAACAGGACTGTTCCTATTGACTGAAGGGGGTTGGGTTGGGCCCTAGAAACAGGCAATGTTAATTACTTACAATTAAAAAATCATTCAGAATGTACCTTGAAAATGCTCGGATAGCTGCTTTATTAATATGTATGTTAAAATAAAGAATTCCCTTAAGCTTCTCTCTCATTGATTGTTCTGCTTTTCAGCACTTCTATATTCTCTCTCTCTCTCTTTATCATCATCTTCTTTGAGTGGAAAGAATGAAAACAGCCTCAATAAAAAGTTTAAAAATTAACACATATATAAGAAAAGTTAGAAGATATCACAATCAATTATTTCTACTTGGATAATAGATAAGTGCCAGAACTATGCTATATTTAAAATATGAATGAGAAGTACTGATATATAAACTGACACATTGAACATATTTGGGACAGTGCCTTACTTACGCAGAACTCCTTTCTTTTTGTTCTCCTGTATTTCATAGTCTTGCTATGTCTAAGTTAGTTGACCCATAAAAACCCACATGGTTTAGGGAGTTTAGCAAGTTTGCATTTGACACAGATTACATATCTATACATTCATAATTCTTAGCCCTTACAAAATGTGAAGTCACATTATTTTGCATTTTATTCAGATTCTTATTTTTTTGCTGTCAGCTATGGCTAAATTTCTGCCAAAATGAGATCAGTGTATATTCAGGGATTCTTATTCCCATAAGAAGAGAAGTCAAGCATTTACATTTTAACAAAATAAAATCTCAGTATAGCACAATTCTTCATGCTAATGTTCTCAACAATATAATGCACTTCCTATCTGCAGTTGGACACATGGCAAGGAGTACAACATTTCTCTCCACTCTTTTACTATCACATAATTCAACTCAACTCATGTAGGATGAACAGTAAAGCTGTTTTTTCTGAAGAAATGCTGACAATACTGTTTTCACTTACCCACTTTCACTTCTGCTACCAAAGCTGTACTTTGATAGTGAGGACCATCTAGGCACACCCCATTTCAAGCCTAATTTATTAAAGATTAACTTTGAAAATGTAGACGTGCTAATATTTATAATTAAACATCAGCATTACTGGCAGTATGCTAAGGTCCTTACTTAGGTTTTATTCAGAAAAAAAAAGATGCATTAGTTATGATTACAATGCCCAATTAGCAATGAGGCCTCTTTATGCTGGGCACAGAACAAAAAACATGAGCCCTTGCCCCAAAGAGTTTACAATCTAATTTAAGCAGAAGCGTGTAACAACAAGTAGGAGAGCCGGACAGGGAGGGCTATATAAAAAGAACAGTTTATATAACTATTGAAGATTGAGGAAAAATGGAGGGAAACATTTTGAGTCCCATGGTACTATTTCAATAGTCTAGTGAGAAAAATGGCATCAGGAAATACTCATTTTGCATTTGACATAATATGGCATGAGCATATTTTCTAGAAGTAAAATACATAACAACATATACATTGCCGTACAAGAGCCAAATAGTGGTCCATCTAGTCCAGTGGTCAGGACGAGATGCTTAAGAGAAAGTTGCAAGAAATCCCTGAAGTGGTCTTAAGAATTTCCATACTGGTTCATGGTCAATGGTCCATCTAGCCCAGTATCCTGTCTCTGACAGTGGCCAGTACCAGAGCTTCAGGCAGAGTTTACAAAACAGGGCATATTGGAGAGATCCACCAGTCTTCCCCTCCCAGCTTCTGGCACTCAGAGGTTTAGTCACACCCCAAGCATGGGGTTGCATCCTTGTTCATTTTGGCTAATTGCCATTGATGTACTGGTCCTCTTTACTTATGCTCTCTCACTCTGCAGTAGGCTCTCTCTGCTTGTGTACATATTAACACGCGCAACAGGGAAGTTTCTTCACAACCCCAGCCAGTTAGTGTTTCATTGTGGCTAGAAGCATGAGGGTTTATACCCTTAGTAAATAGGATTAGCAACTAAATTATGCAGTAGTTTCATGCTGACAGAATTTCCAGCATAGCAATGCATTTGTATTGGTTCAATTTTCATATAGCTTTCAGTGATCTTCTATTAATCCCCCTTTATGAAAATGAAGTGGACACACTGTAGCATGCTTAACGATACAGACTCAACTCAGGTGTTTTAGATTTTTCCTTTCATCATGAATAAACTGATATATCCTGTCACACTTGCAGGATGGGGGGGCGGGGCATTTGTGTTATTTGACATCAATATGTCAAAATCATAGTATTCCAAGTGAGATATGCCATGTCAGGTACTGTTAGAAATGCTACAATGTGCTGAGTAAGAAGATAATGTTTATGTTCATGTAATGGAAGTTATGGACATCTTTGATATACACCTGTATTTCAAACTATGCTGTATAAAACACATCCTAGGCAGAGAGGTGGCAGGACAATAGCCCACTTAATGGCCCATCAAAACCTTTACAGAAGCAAAAGGCCCAGGAAGGAACTAAAAGCATACCTGAGGAGTTACCAGGATTAGCCCATGTGACTCTGGACTCCATTTTGGTTCCTGTAAAATTCCACACGCAGCGTGGCAAGGGCCAGAGGATATATAAGGTGGAGCCTTTGGGATCCATTTTGTCTACAGTTCAGCTTTCAGTTATCTATCCATCTCTGGAGCAATCCATCTGCATCTGAACTGAAACTGTGAAACAAAGGACTGAGACCCATCCAGGTACTGGCTGTATACCAGGGGGACTATACAAGCTGGCAAATGCCACAATTCTTCTAGAAACCCGATGTATATGGACTTTCAAAACATTTGTATGTATTTGATTGCTTTAATCCTTTAACATTTCTCTTATTGTTTGTTTTTCTTTTTATAATAAACCTTTAGTTTTAGTTACTAAAGGATTGGCTGACAGCGTGGTATTTTGGGTAAGATCCAAACTTATAGTGCTCTGGTCCTGTGGCTGATCTTTTGGGATCAGAGGGAACCATTTTAGTAAAGAGCATAGAGTTTAAATAACTGGTGTCTTTACTGGACCTAGTGGCAGCTTGGGACCCAGTTACTGAAATGCAGTAAAGGGGGCTGCGTGTATTTCTATAGTGGCTTCTTGATAACCTGTGTGGGGAATCAGAAGCACTGTTTGTGGCTGGTTGGGAAGTCTGACTGCAATGTCACCCACCAGCGTTGGGAGAATCTGCTCTCCCCTTTACAGCCTGCCCTGACCTTGTCATTTTCAGGTGGCTACCCTGGGCACAGATGGGTCACATATTCTATGATAGATTTTCCAACAATAAGAAATAATTAAAAAAAAAAAATGTCTAGCACATTCATGTCAATTGAGAAATATTAATATCCTATGTCAAACTCACAGACCTCATGTAAAAATAAACTTTTTAAATTGTTCAAGGTGTTCTTTGCTTCAGTTTTTTTCCCCCGCAGCCGTTGCATGGGAATACACTTTTTAAAACAAGGATAACAAAAATAAACAGAGCTATTGCACACAATTTGTTTCACGTCACTCCTAGCAGTCATTTAATAAATTTCATAAAGAGAAATCACCAAAAGTAGGGAACTGTCTTCTCACAGCATCCCTGTGTCAGCTCAAGAACAATATATTTGTCACATGAAACTTCATAGCATATTTCCAAACAGGCTGGTGAAATTTCAGCATGCAGTGTCTTACCAAAGCAACGTGAAAAGAGCTTTGTTGCACTGTTTCCATATTTACTGCCAGGTCCATCCTCATCATAAATTATTTGGTTTTATTTGCGACATAAAATGCAACGTAGGACACTGGTGCATAAAATAAAAACCTGTGAACGTGCACTGAATAGGCGAAAGTAGATTTACTGTGCCAGCCTGAGCATGGATTATTAGAGGTGGTTCTACATGCTTGAAACATCCAGAGACTTGCTTTCTAAAGAATGAAGGGCAGCTGCTCTCCATTGGGATGCATTCGGTATTAAATACAGGAGTGAAATGATACCTCAGTCTGTTGATATCTTCTCAGCAAAGTGGAAATCAAGATGTCACATGTAACATACATTTGCTACTCCTACTTTATAATTTACTTTAAAATTACAGTCTAAAATAAAGTGGGTCATTCTTTACAAAAATGTGTGTGGGTGGTTGCCCATTTTTATATATTGCGTAATTTTATTTTGCCATTTCCTTTCCAAAACCCATGATGAATTTTGACACTGTACCCCATGTAAACCCCCTGTACCCACATTTCACCATTATATGATTGTCATTTTTTTGTACAGAATATTCCTTGTGAGATATCATTTGAAAAGTCACAATCTATTGCACATTAATATCCCATTGAAATGTATGTATCTTCATTGCACAGGAAGTTATGAAATTTTGCTACGTATTTGTTACTGAAACATGTTGTGAGTCTGTTAAATGTCCACAGACTAGCTCCTCAGAGATAGCAAGAGTGATCAACACGCAGGTAAGTGTTAAGCAACTAGCACCAGCTATTCTCCAGCAGCGATGCTGTAAACAAAGACAGCTGCCGAGCACGCACACTATGGGGGCTGCGTAACCCCACGACACAGCAAAGTTTTTTCAAGCACCTGGAAAAAAGTATAAAGAGGGGACAGTGGCATCAGCAATTCTCCTGCTACTTCTCCCCATCTCTACACAAGGAAGCAAGATCATCTGGAAAACAAAGATCTCCACTGAAACTTTTGAATGGGCTGGAGGTGACTGCGTGGGTTTCCAGTTAGCGTGAACTGCTGTGAAGTTACGGGTAAGAGAAATCCTCTTGCTTTAGAATTATTAGCTTGGCAAAGTTTAGAATTTAGATTGTGGTTTTGCTATTTTATTTCCTTTTGTAACCAACTCTGATCTCCTATGCCAATGCCACTTCATCACTGAAAATCTCTCTCTCTCTAGTTAATAAATTTATTTTGATGTTTAACCTTGCCAGTGAGTTTGTCTAGAGAGTTGGAGGTATCTGCTCATATTACCAAGGCTGGGACATGTCAACTATCCTTTGAAGGAATGGTAAACTAATTAATGAGCCTGCACTGATCAAAGTCTTGAGCAGTGTAACACACATTTCTGGGGTGCAAATCTGGGGCTGGTGGAATTTGCTGGTATATCCCTATTTACAGCTCATGAATGGCTTTGGAGAGTCTTCATGCAAATTAGCTGGGTGTACTTCTGCAAACTGATGGCAGAGTGAACAGAACCTGGAGGAGACAGTCTGGGCAGGAGAGTTAAAGAGGGCATAGGGGTTTCACAGTCCAGATTGCACCCTGGGGTATGTCACACAAATGCCACCTAATAGCAAGACTTACATGGATGAATCCTTAGTATTGATAGTGGAAGATACAATCATAGAATTGCACAACTGGAAGAAACCTCAATAGATCATCTAATCCAATCCCCTGCACTCAAGGCAGGATTAAGTAATAATTAGACCATTTTTGACAGGTGTTTGTCTAACCTGTTCTTAACAACTTCCAATTACCGAGATTCCACAATCTCCCAAGGCAATTTGTTCCAGTGCTTAACTATCCTGAGAATTAGGAAGCTTTTCTTAATGTAAGGCCTAAACTGTCCTTGTTGCAATATAAACCCATTGCCTCTTGTCCTATTCTCATAGATTAACAAGAACAATTTTCTCCCTCCTTTTTGTAACAACCTTTTATGTACTTGAAAACTGTTACCAGGTCCCCCCTCAGTCTTTGCATTTGTCCTTATTGAATTTCATGCAATTTACTTCAGACCATTTCTCCAGTTTGTCCAGGTCATTTTGAATTTTAATCCTATCCTCCAAAGCATTTGCAACCCCTCCTAGTTTAGTAATGTTCACAAAGTTTATAAGTGTACTTTCTGTGCCATTATCCAAATCATCTATGAAGATACTGAACAGAACTGGACCCAGGACCAATCCCAGTGAGACCACACTCGATACGCCTTACCTGCTGACTGTGAACTTGACTGTGAGATATAAATGTTAATCTCTGAACAGTTATCTCAGTGCAAAGATTGCCCATGACTGATAAAGCAAATATTTTAAAGGTATAAGGCTCTCCACTGCATTCCTCTGAAAGGCTCAAGGAGGATCCTGTTTCTTAACTATCATTTTTCAAAAGTCTGTTAAATTAGGAGAGGTAAAATATGAATACTAGCCTCTTGTAAACTTTATTCATCATCGAAAGCAAAATCTTCATTACAACACTCACGTACAATGATGAAAATGTCAGCAATCAACTATTACCCTATATAATTATGTATTTATTTTAGAAGTTGTCAAAATGACAGGAGAGCTTATCATGGACAAAGTGTAATTCATCCTGAACTAAAATACAGGCAGATCATCAACAGGTGAAAGAAAACATTCACAAATAACCTCCAAGAAAATTAAATAATAAAATGATCTAAAGAGACCCACTTTGGAGGAAAAGAAAAAGAAAAAACCAAAAGCTGCTAAATTCATTTGATGAACACGAACAACAGGCAACCACAAAAAAATCTAAATTGACATTGATTTTCACAAGGGGAACTAACCACAAAGGCTGTAATTAGAAACTCCATTGTTCAAATAACAAAATATGTCAATGACACAAAAACCTTTTTTATTCTCCTGTGAAAGACTAGTAAACAGCCACAAGCCTTAGCATATTTAACAGCAGGTTATTTTTATGTAATGACTTCATTTGAAATATCACTGCGAATAATGAAGCATTAAAATAGATGCAAGTTCTCTTTACTAATTCTCCTTTTCCAAATTTCTCTTCATGCTTTTTTCCCCCTTGTCTTTTTACCCTACCAGTGATTTCCGCCTCTCACTGATTTGATTGCTCTGATGACCTCAATCAAAAGGCAATTACCCGATGAGGGTTGAAAGTAATTATTCCCATCAAGGAGAGATTGAGTGCACCTGAATAGACAGCTGTAGTTCTTCCAGGGATTACATTATTACTATAGAAAGTGCCTCTCTTCATTTGTGCTGCATTGTCAAATTTCATCATAAAATGTTGATTTGTTTGTAGAACAACTATGTTTCCCAGCCATATAAATCTCCCTCCTCCTGCTCCACTACCATAAATCCCCTCTGAAGGGGATACAAGTGACAACAGTAAATTGTGTGTTTTGATTTTTACATTTGACATTTGTTGGCATGCAACCATCTGAAGAGTAGTGGCTATGACATAAAAAGTAGGGAAGAGGAAACAAGCTCCAGACATGTGAAATATAATTCACAGAAGTAGAACTAAAATCATGGATATTGCAATTTGTGTACCCTACTGCTAAGCTTGTCAAGGCCAAGATATGAAAGCATAAAGCAAAGAAAGTAAAACAACAACAAATGTAAAAAGAAGCATGGTAGGATTAATTTCTTTTATCATAGATAATATGATATTATTGTCAATATATCATGGTCAATATATATACACTTTCATGTATTCTGTATTTCAGATGTAAAACAAACCACTGGCCTGCATGGAACGGAAGAAATTTTGGGTCATTAGTGAAGGACCTCCTCTTGTCATGTGGCACTGTTAAATAGTGAGGCAAGGTGTGAGTCAATTTTCTGTTGCTGTACCTAGTAGAATTTTGTAGCTACAAAAGTTAAAATTAAGTTATGATGATCCTTGGTAAGAAATATATAGTTCTATTGGGGAGGCGGGGGGGAGGGTCATCCTAATTTCAAATTTTAAATGGCTGCTTTATGAGGTCATTAACAACACTGTACACTATCTGTGAACAAATGCACTTTTTGTCACAAAATTGTCATTCACTCGGTGAGTAGTGCTTCTGAGAATTATCTGTGGAGGACATCCATATACAAGGGCTAGTGTAATAAAATCATGAATGGAGCTGTTCACTGAAAAAGTCCTGTGCCAATAAATATTTATGAAGCCATCTGCACTGGGAGCCATGTGAAAGCAAAGGTCAAGCATGAAGTTGTCTCAGCTGGGCAACTAGTACCAACAAAGACTCTTCAGCAACACTGAAATGACACAATATTGAGCCCTATGTCCTGTTAGTGAATTCTCTACTGAGCAGTCTATCGCAATCTTAAATTACCATGAGCTAGGCAAAATATTGGTTTGGTCCTACTGGTATATAAGAAAATCTATTTAATGTAAGTTTTTCTACATTTCTAAATAACCTCACATCTAATGATGGCATCCTTTTCTTGCTGAAACCCAATATGTCTGTGGAATTCTATCATCCACTTCTTTTGAACCCTCATAGGAACTCATGTTCGCTCTCTACCATCAACAGAAGTGGAGGAAACATTTAGTACTGAAGGAGGAAGAGCTGTGAATTTGTAAACTATTTTAAAAGATTCCTACAATAGCATTTACATTTAGGGCCAAATTTACTGGTATATCTCCAGGTAAACATACTATTTTCTAAAAGATGATCTTTTGAAAGGGTTACTTCTGTATACATTTGTTTTGATGTTACCGAAAAATATGAAAATGTTACAATTTTAATAAGAGTAAAATAACTTAATTATAAACACCGAGATCATTCTCCGTATTGCAAAACAAGTACACTTATGGCAAATAAATACTTTGGAAACTGGGGGTTGGTATTTTATTGGTTTCTTCAGAGTCTTAGGCTGGGTCCACACTGATGGCGGCAAATTCGCCGCCATCATATTGATTGCTCTGGATCGACTGAGCGGTCTGTGTAGACGCACTCAGTCGATCCAGCAAGCAACACAGGAAAACCAACCCAGTAAGTGGCGTAGTGCTGCGTCGAAGGGAGCGCTGTTTTTAAAAAAAACCTCTCCATAGCTTGATCATTGGGGATGTGCTCTTTGCTTAGCTTTCTCAGGCAACCTTGGTGCATATTGGCTTACAATCAGGGGAGTTAATAGAAATAGCTACTGCTGCAAATGTTATGTTCTCCCGTTGAGAAATGGTGCAGGCAAGAGTTTAACAATTGGAAGCAAACAGACCAGTCTTGCCCTGGGCTTCAGGATCAAGCTGCTACTGTATCCTGCACTAATTCACAAAGCTGAATATACAGTTTGCTGATACAGTCCACTAATCCAGATATTTTGGTAATAGGTAGAACTAAATAAGTCATGATCAACCTTTACTGATTATGGTTAGGAATCAATCCCTTCTGATGCAACCGAGAGAAGAATGCCCCTGTGCAAATACTATCTAAAAGGGGGAGATACAAATAAGATGCCTTACAGGAAAGAGTACATTATCTATTTATACCACGCTAATTATTTATATAGCCAAAAACAGGTGATAGAGAATTCTATAGAACGTTGTCTTATACTGCATCAAATTATGACGTAATCACTCACACCTTGTGCCTCACAAAAGATTTAATTGTATATTTAAGGGGTCATATAACGATACATATTTCAACAGAAATACCAACAACGTAAAATACTTTTTCAGTCCTATTACTAACATATTGCATAACAGAAACATAAAAAAGCTCATAAATCATTCACATTTGTAACGTATTAATAGAAAAAGTGGTCAAAGTTATTCAATTATGCTATCAAATGACAAACTCAAATTACATTTCTGAGATGGTTGGCTTCGTTTTCTAATCACTTCCAGCGAAACAGCAGTACATGAAAAAAGTGTTGCCCAGAAGAGAATAAAAAAGTGTAAGTCAGCTCTGTACAATTTGTAGCTCTTAATAACAAGAAAAGATGTGGAATTTCTACTGTGCTTCTGATTACCATGCTTGTTCTTTTGGGACTCTCTAATATTAGACTGTTAAAGCACAGGACACTGTTGCATATTCATTGGTTTTCTAATAATAAACAGTGAAGAATGACTATAAATGTCTATTGCGGAAGTGGGTGAGAGATGGATATAATGAACGCACAGAGGGGGTACATTTTAAAGGCAGTGTGTGGCCATGGTACGCACAAGACCAATTATGCAAGTAATGTACACATCACTCATGCACTGTTTTGCAAATCAGCAAGCATCTTAAAGTTCCTTCTAATGAGAACTTTGCTGATTGTTACCCAGGGAGGGGATTTCAGTGGTGGTTTTTGAAAACATATTTTATAACTTTTTCCCCCTGCACTGGAAGCTGAAGTATTTCTAAACTAAATTGTACAGAACAAGTACAAAACAGCAACAACAATGCAAGTGTTGGCATTTCTTTGGCAACAAGTGAATGAGGCATTTTCATGCCCATTCCAGTCTATCTGGGCTGGGAGGCTTGCTCCCAGGTGCAGTATAGACATACTCTTAGACTCACTCCTGAAGCAGCTAACAAGACACCTAGAACACGTGAAGGGGGAAGACAGACTTCGTGTGCCAGACACCTATCCAATAAGAACTAGACTGAAAACAACAACTCATTTCCTAGTGGCACCAAGCAATCATTTTGTTTACTATGGACCATGTGGGATCTGAACTCACTCTTAACTAATCTAGAAATGAGCCAGCCAGTCTCTGACAACTGATTTATTTTTATTGGTACTGTTCTTCAGTCTCAAAACTGATTTTTAACTGATCTTTCATAATGGTATTACCAAGAAAGATACTGGCACAAAATTATTGAACAATCCAATTGTAAGCACCTAGAGCATAATAGGGTTATAAGGAGTAGCCAGCATGTATTTGACAAGAACAAATCAAACAACCAGATTTCCTTCTTTGATAGTGTCATTGGTCTATTGGATTTATGGGAAGCAGTAGATGTGATATATCTTGATTTAATAAACCTATTGACAGTCCCACATGACATTGCCATAAGGAAACTAGGAAAATGTGCTCTAGATTAATTTACTATACAATGGATGCACGAGTGGTTGAAAGATTGTACTCAAACGGTTCACTGTCGAAATGGGAGGGCTGGGAGTTACTGTACGGGTCAGTCCCGGGCCCACTATTATTGAATATTTCTATTAATGACTTGAATAATGGAGTGGAAAATATGCTTATAAAATCTGCAGATGACACCAAGATGGGAGGGATTACAAGCACTTTGGAGGAGAGGTTTAGAATTTAAAATGACCTTGATAAATTAGTAAACTTGTCTGAATTCAAAATGAAATTCAATAAAAGGTAAGTGCAAAGTGCTTCACTTAGAAAGGAAAAAAAATGAATCTACAACTAAAAAATAGGGAATTAGCTGGTTCGGCAGTAGTAATGTGAAAAGGATCTGAGATTAATAGAGGATCACAAATTGAATATGATTCAACAATGTGATGCAGCTGCAAAAAAAACCCCCCTAATATTCTGGAGTGTATTAACAGGAGTGTCGCTTATCAGATTTGGGAGATAATTGTCCCACACTAGTTGCCACTGGTGAGGCCTCACCTGGAGCACTGTGTCCAAATCTGGGTACCACGCTTTACGAAAGTTATAGAAAAATTGGAAAGAGCCCCAGGAGGACAATAAAAATAATAAAAAGATTAGAAAACCTGACCTATGAGAAAAAGGTTAAAAAACTGGGTATGTTGAGCCTTGAGAAAAGAAAACTGCATGGGACTTGATAACTTTCAAATATGTTCTGGGCTGTTATTAAGAGGATAGTGATGAATTGTTCTCAGTGAAGTTAGGACAAGAACTAATGGACTTAATCTGCAACAAGGGAGACGTAGGTTAAATATTAGGAAAATCTTTAACTATAAAAGGTAGTTAAATTCTAGAATAGGTTTCCAAGGGAGGCTGTGGAATCCCTATCTTTGGATGTTTTTAAGAACAAGTTGGACAAACACCTGTCAGAGATGACCTAGGTTTTCTCAGTTCTACCTCAGAGCAGTGGGATTTGATGATTTCTCAAGGTCCCTTCCAGCCCAACATTTCTTCGATTCTGCTCTGATTTCTTTATCTATTGCCTCTACTTTAAGTATTTCATTGATTAAATCACTCTGGACATAGATTTAATTTATTATTTTAATCTGTATTGTAGGTTTACTTGCATTAGAAATATATAAACCGTTTTCATAAACTGACTGACAGAATATATTCTATAATATTATGGTAGAAATTGAGAGCCCATAAAAAGAAATAGTTACAGTAATCTGAGCATACCCCTTTTAATATTTGTAACTAACATATCTTTCTAGAAGTAGCAAATGAAGTAGGAATAAGCACTAGCCTACAATAATGAAAATAGTGCTAAGGCTTCCACAAAACCAAGATTTGTAAAAATCATACATCAGTAATGAGCAGAAATAGAAGATTTTTTATTTTTGTAAGGTCTTAAATGTGCTGTTTACTTTTCACTTGAATGCATTCACTCAATTTCTTGCAGAGCATAAAGGCTTCAAAAATTATTCAAATCATATTTAACAGAAAAGTTAATGACTTACTGTTTTAATACTTCAACCTTCTCTAATCATTTTAAATTTTATATGAATATACTTGTACAATGTCAAAATAAAATTATGCAAGAACAAACCAACAAATCAAGCACGGCCAACATTAAAAGAAAGACCTTCATATAAGTGAAAACCCATCATCAAGGCCTGATTTTTAGGAAGCTGAAGCTCATGCTTTCGTTTATAGGGAAATGCGACAATTGCACTCTTAATGGGGTGAATGCATGAATAGAATGGACATGTGGATATCATACTAGTCCTCAGTTTTCTAAAAAAAACGTGTATTTTTCCCAGATAAATTTCTCATGTACCCTGCAGACAAACATACAAATAGCATGCAAATGGTATTGGAGACCTATGCCAAAGGAGTGTGATCATGCTAATATATACCTATGCGTTGTGTGTGACACCAACAGGTAATAGGCAGCACACAGTCCCGCATGTAAACTGAACTGGCTCAACATCTTAACAAGCATGAAGGGTTGTGCCAATGGCTCTTGTCTTATACTTCAAATGAATGCTCTTTGAGGTAGGGACCAGCTTTCTGTTCTGTGTTTGTATAGCCTCTTAATACAATGGGGTACTAGTCTATGACTTCCGCTCCTAGGCTCTATGTTAATACAAAAACAAATCACCACCAATACTACATTCTGGCAGCATCTTGGTACTTAGAGCAGAGTCAGTCAGCTGACTCTAGCCAGCCCCTGGCTTCCGAGACAGCTGAGACCCATAAATCAACAGAGGTCCCTTGCACTGTGTGCCACAAGGCCTCAGTTTGGGCAGTGTAGTGATGGTAGCTTCCAACATTGTGGGGTAGCATAGTGCTTGGCAGGAAATAGCGCTGGATTATAGCTGTGTTGCTTTCTTCAGACAGCTTGAAACGTGCCACCCTCTCACGTTAGGCATAGGGTTCATTGATTAAGACTGACCCACAATACAGGCAGGGGCATCTGAGCTTTTAGGAGCAGGGATATGCAGTGACTGCATCATTAGGTCATGATATCTAGCCCTTATTTTACACTACAGAAAGTAAGAACAAATGTCAAATCTCTATGAAAAAGAACGCAGATTGCATCTCCCACTTTATCGATCCCTCCATCTTGAATTCTCTTACAGAGAAGACAGAGAGAGAGGTTATATATAAAGCTGCAACACAGAGAAATCAGATTCATAATTACATACATTTCACTAGTCTCAAAATGCAGTTTCTTCTGTATTGTTCATCAACTTATCTGGACAGAAATTGTTATTCAGAGACTTCAGAAGCATTGCCAACCATCTGCTTGTACATCTCAATTTTTTTCTTCCCCAAAATAAAAAAACTACACTGGAGTAATATAAATAATAAATCCTGTATTCAGAACTGTGAATGGATCTTCCCGTCTCCAAATGGGTATTTACCTCACCTGGTAGAGGAGTTAAATCTGTTAGCAAACCACAAGTAATAAGGAATGTTGTAACTATTCATAACAAATTGTGTATTACTCAGGAAATGGAAATCTCACACACACTTATTGTGTTCAGAATGATGGAAAGAATTTGCAAGCATAACACTGTTGAGAAAAATAACCGTACCTATGACACCATGGGGAAAATACACCAAAAGATGTTGTCACATGAATGCAGTTATGATATAATATAGCTCATACATGACTAAAAATAGCAGTATCCAAGAGACTACATTAAAACATACTTAGAACATAAAAAAGCAACAAACAGCAAGATTCACTGTTCATTTTGTCTGTTTACAAACTTACATGGGAATATTTTCATCTGACTGTTCTGCATTAATGTAATATCATTCAGTCATTCCATTTTTGCTGTGCCAGTAGTCCCCCACGCCCCTCCCCATTCTGCTTGAGAAGGACAGCCATAACCCACATGTATCCCAGTTTAGCGGTCTCCAGTTCCAGTTTGTGCTACCTAAAATAAGAGCAAATTTTATAGGAATAATAGAGAAACATCAGAAAATGATAGAATTAAGTAGGATAATACAATACAAACCTATGAAAAAGAGGACAGCCTCCAAACTTAGTTACAGGAGCCAGACTGAACACAATGATCATCTTACTTATCCGAAAGTAAAGTCGGACTCAATTCAAACCTGCCTAAAACCTCAGCTTTTCCGTGGCACCAAAAGTGAATACAAAATATTCACTGTTTTATGTCTTAACCATCAACATAAAGTGAACAAGCCACAGAACTATCAGCATGGGGCACATGACTACAATTGTAACCCTTGTCCCTCTGCCATTCATGCCTCTCTATTGTTTGTCTAATTCACTGGGTTGCCTTTAAGTTTCAGTTTGTAAGTTCTTTAGAGCAGGGGCTATATTTTGACCCATACTGTAAAGTGATTAATGCATGTTTGGGTACTATGAAGTAAATAAGCAACAATTCAATGAAATGTGTCACATTTTTCCCCAGGCAGGACTATGCCTCAGGTACTAGGAAAGCATGCTAAATGCCAGGGATTTCCTATTACACAGATAGTGGAAAGGCTGGGTGAAGAGACGTGTTTTGTAATGCATTGCAAACTGGTCAGATTCAGGGTTAGATGATTTTCCAGAAAGAAGAAAAATCCAGAATACATTATCCCTCACTGGGCTATATCAGGACATAAGAGAATAGCCTGACACTTCAACAGGACATAACATTCCAGCTTTCCAGAGTTCTATGTATGGATGTTAATTATCAGCAAAACAGAATCAGAACTCAGATTGCCTCACGCCGCGTTCTATGCCTTAGCTATAAAACAATCCACCTTGCTCTTGCTTAGATTGAAAATAAACCATTCTGAACTACAGGTGAGGATTGTACAGTGTGGACATCACTGATTTTTGCAGGTACATACCCTTGAATAGTCATGCTTCAGCATTCTTCACAAGCTGAAGTCCCTGAATGCTTTTCAAGGACAGCTCCAAAGATAGCACATTGCAGTAATGTAGCTCAAAGACCAAGATCACTATGCACAGGTTTGTGTCCATAAAAAAAAGTTATCACATCGGAATATTGCAGAAGCAAAAATAGCTATATAAATATGATGTCAAATATTTCATTATGTAATGTCACCAGACTCTGCTTTGACATTATTGAATATTATAAGAGAAATTAGTTTAAAAGAGACTTTTTAAAAAGGTTTTATATATTGTTAGAATGTACTAAATTTTGTGCTGCAACTAAGAGTATAGATGTACAGAGGCAACTACAATCAATAAGAAAAACTGGGAGGAGAATGGAGACAGAAACCTAGAAGCTGCTTTAAAAAGGCATATATAATTCTGAAATGTGAGCCTATTCAGCAAGTTTTGGAACTGGTAGGATAACCCTTTTGAAATTACTCTGGAAAAAATCTGTTCACAATTCTAGATGACAAACTCAGACAGGAGTCTGATCAAGAGTACATGCCATCTCTGTTGTGCACTCCTGGACAGATTTTCATGATGAAATATTATTATTTACAATTTTCAGTGTTTTTCATAGAATTCCAGGGTACCATGCTCCTCTTCTTTTGGCTTTCAGCTATTAAAAAATAATTTTAAAGCAAGATGTACACTGAAACAGTGTCAGACTGACAAACTAATCAAAGCAAGGAAATTGGATAGTCTTATTTCAAAATTAAAAAAAAAATTTGTAATTCAAAATAAAAGCAAAATATTATTTTAATTTCTTGAAATTTTCTGCTATTTAATATTCATCTCCAAGATAGAACCAAACAATTTCTAAATTCCAGTCTGAGCTCCAGCCACAATACCATGCCATTGGATTTGCAATCTGACCTAATATACCGATGTAATAACAGACTTCTGGGTGATGACACTACAAAGTATTTTCTGCTCTGGCAATACCAATTCCCTTTATGCCATGGGAGTCGCTCACAAGCTGCAGCTGTGTGATGTAGAGATGACTTAAGAAGACGATGAGAGCATGCTAAAGTCATTAAAAAATTTCAGCCTGTAACTTTTTTGTAGAGGAAGTATTGCTCTTAATAGTATTCAAATATTATGTCTGGTTTTGATATGGTTATTTAAAGAGTGACATGGTAACTTTTCCCAAGAAAACAGGTGATACACTTCAGGTGATACAAGATTCAGAAGGAAAAATAATCATAGGATAGGCTGTCTCTAATAATTACCTCTTCTCCTTTTATTTAATTAAAAAAAAACCCTCACACTAGCTGGTGTTCAGTCATACTGAATAAACTAAGTTTCTTCCACTCTTGAGGAAAACATTTCCGTATCTACCTATACCCATTATTGGTGACAAAGAAAATAACCGATGTACAACTAAAAACATTGAAGACATAAAACTTCCCTTGCACAACTAATTTGAGTCTCATTGAAAAGGAAATGGTTTATGAGGCTTTGCCTCAGAACTTGCTCAATTAATGTTAATTTTTAATCATTCAATACTCTTGCCAATTAAGTACTGTGCTGGGGACTTATTGGTTATTTGCCTAGTGCTGTGAACACCCTCCTGTGTAGTGAGTTTTCACTAAGGGCCCTAATTCTGCCACATTTAATCACATAGAATAGTTCCATCTTGCGTGTGAATGAGCATTGTTGAATTGGGCCCTAAAATGGCAATTAATTTAGGTCCCTGAAGGTGTTGACAGTGGCTCACTGGATCTTCTTGCCTAAATAAATTTTTTGACAACTATAACATATCTGTTAAATATGAAGAAGAAAAAAAAAGTGCATTTATTTTTAATATCCCTATTTCTTCAAAATGTGGATTATATAATAAGGACATGAAATGGTGACATTGTGAAAAGGTGTGTTTTAATTGCTTGCTTTAATAACACCTGTCTGCCTGTCTAGAGAGAGAGAAGTGACTAAGATCATGTGTTCTGGATGACCTGTGGTAGAAAAAACAAGGAAAAAAAACTCAGTTGTCAGTGGCAGAAATCATAGTCTGATGTAGACAGGCTGAGACATGAGAAATTTCTGCACTGCTCTGAAGAAGACAAAGATACCCTACCTCTTCTCTACCATACAAAAAGAAAAACTCATGTCACACAGAAATCTTCCAGACCATAGCTGACTAAACTTAGGCTTTTTCCAGGCATCCCCAGAGACAAGAAAGTAATATTACTTTAATTCACAGAAATGCTACCTATATCCTAGAATGACTTGTAGGTCACAAAAAGCAGCAAGCCAAGAGCAGGGACAGAAGTACAATACCCTTCTTCCAAGAATTCAGTGTGTTCAGTACAACTGTAGTCATGGAAACAATTACTTTGGTCCCCTGCCCTACCTGGAAAGAAAGAAAGAGTAGAGAGACTAACCAAGACTTATCTCTTTTTAAATAGATGAATTTATGACTTACTCTAAGACATGTAAAAGTCCAGCCAGCACTAAAGATGCCATCACTCACTGCTAATGACCTAATTACTTCCCAGTGCTTAATTTCCATTTTCTGAGCAAGCTGAGAGACTAGTAAAAACAAAAACAAAGAAACAAAAATACTTGTATTTCCATAATCATCTTTCTGTCTATATCCTGGATCCCTGTCAGTAAGGCATCAGGTTAAGCATATAGAGATAACACCTGTTGCATGAGCGCCTTCTTTTATACAGACAAAGGAAATAATATGCACATTCATCCTGCCAGAACTCCCTGGGGCAACTGATATTACTGATCATCATATATATGTCTGTCCTGCCTTCAGGAGTCTTCCATGGAATAGAAGCATTTAAATAGTTGAAGTCCCAAACCTAGTGGGTAACTATTCCTCCACCTCCATAGCCCTTTCCTGGGAAGAGTCCCACAGACTCAGTCCTCTTGACCATATTAATCAACATCTATATAAACCATTGGGAGAACTAGTGATACAGCATGAGCTGAAACACTTGCAGAAACACCCAACTCTATCTCTGTGAAAGACAAATGCAAACAGAACCACCTTCCAGCTTTCCCAATGCTTAGTCAAAAGAAACACGGGGACCTAGATCACCTGGCTAAAGGTGAACCCAGACAGAACTTAAAAACTTAAAGAACTTAAAAAAAACTGGTAATAGATAAGTGTTTTAAAGAACTTGCCTCCTCTCCAGCTTCCCCCACTTTGAGAACAAGTTGCCTTTATGATTGTTAAGTTGGTCCATAGATTTGGAGTCCTTTGCACTTCCCAGTGCTACTAGATGATTAAATAGACATAACAAAGATGTCCACTTCCATCTGGGACTGGGCAGAATGTTGCTCCCCCTCCTATCAGAAATAAACATGGCAATGGTGCTGCACAAATTCATTATCTCCAGGCTTGACTATTGAAACTCCAACCAAGCAGCAAACTTTTGAATTAGCTCCAACTCATACAAAACTCAGAAGCCTGTCTAGTTAACATTAACCACTGTGAATACATCACTCCAGTTCTTTGCTTTCTTTACTGACTCTCCAATGAGTACAGATTCCAATTCAAGGCCTTTCCCACGGTATTCAAAAGCCATGCACCTACATCGGGGATAATCTCCTCATCCATGACCACAATCTTTAAGAACAGCTACATTCCATTGACACTATGAAACCATCAATCAGTGTGGAAGACTCATGACTTCAGGAGACAAGACCTAGACTATGGAACTCATTACCAGAAGAAATAAGAATGACCACTGACATCATCCTTGTATCTGGGTGGGAATTTCCAAGATTTTGGAAAAAATTATATCCCATATCAGGTCAAAAGTCAAATTTATGAACATTTTCACAAACCAATCATTTGAAAAATAAATTGGATCGGCTCAACTGAAACATTTTGTTTCAATAATGGAAAAATAATTACCTTTTTATGTTGTTAACTTTTTAAATATAAATTAAAATTTCAAAACAAAAAATCATTTCAAATTGAAACACAAAACTTTTAATTTAAAAGATGTGAAAGTGAGACATTTCAACCATTTTGATTTTTCCCCCCATTTATTTTATTTTATTTATTTATTTTTTTAACAGGGACACTTGTCCAAACTGACTGACTCTTTCCCATGCACAGTTGCAGTTTTTTAATCATAAAATTACCCACCAGTTCTATTCACCACATTCTCAACTATTTCAAAAATTAAGTTCTTCAAAATGTATTTCACACTGTACAGTCTGCTGGTAAGACACAAAGCATTCCAATAATCAGGTACCTACTTACTGGTAGCAACCTGCTGAGAAGACAGAGAGGTATGGAATTTTGTTTGATGATTTTAATCATTGGGAGATGCTCAAATGTTATAGGGTCTTATAAGAACCAATACAGTCCAAATACATACTTAAAACCTCCTTCACAACCAGGCAAAAATCTAGCCCTATATATTAGTAACCGGGACACTTACTTGGGTGTCTGAATATAGATTTAGGGGACCATCTGTAGGCAACTGAATTAGAAAAAGGTAGCCATCCTCTAGCAGCAGAATGCTCTTTGCATTCAAAGCATGAAAGGAAAGGAAATATAAACAGAGCAAAAATTCTTCCCCATCAATAGTAGTTTTCCATATATACACAAGAGAAATTCTGGAAGTTAAGGTTGCTGCTTACCATATTTATTAGTAGAGAAACATTTCACTAAAGTAATTACAACAGAATATTTGTATGTTATGTGGCAAACAGCCGGCTTCTCCCTAGTGGGTCTCGTACTTTTGCCTCTCGTAGTGGGCCAGGGCATCGCCGGTAACCCCGTCTTCCCAGGGACGGGGGTAGGGACCCAGGCCCACCCGCTCCTCCAGGTCTCAACCCAGGGGCCCTCTGAGTCTCAGCTATATGCTGCTGGCACCTTACTTGCAGCTGCAGGCTTTTCCCCTGGGCCACTCTCCCCCCTCTGTCTTTCTGGCTTCTTGAGCCCAGTACCTTCTTCAGGACTCCACTTCTCTCCCCCACACCGCTGTACTCCGTTCTGTTCTCCACCACGACTCCACACTCCACCGTACTCCTTCACAATTTCACACACTCCTCTGCTCATCACACACCTACTCCTTCCACTCCACACTGTCTCTCAGGAGTAGAGGGTTTTTATAGGCACCTGGGTGGGGCCTTAATTGGTGTCAGCTGACACTAATTACCTTCTATTGACTCTGGCTAGTCTATAGGGAATAAAGCCCCGATCATTCTAGCACTTACATAGCGCCCTTCCAGAACTTTCCTACTGCCCTCTGACCTTGCTATACCACAGTTACTTTATTTGACAGTGTAATTGTGATGTAAAACAGGTTTGGAATAGGATTGTTTTTAAGGAAGATGTTCAGCCATTTGCTACCACATACGTCTTTTGTTCTTGTAATATATATTGTAAAAACAGCTATTACAAATGAAATGGGAAAAAAGATTCCAGAAGAAGAGAGGTCCATATAATTTGATGAAGGATGGGCAAACAGGTTAAAGTAAAATGAAAAACCAAACAAAGTAGTTCCATCTACTCCAAATGGGAAATCTAAATCTATCTTTTTGAGGACTCAACTTCAGATTATTTTTTTATTAATTGTTTGAAGACCACAGAGGTGGACATGCTAATATACCATGAAAGTCAATATAACAGTCTGTTAATACGAAATATCCAGTTGAAAGTGGATGAGGCAACTTTGATGAGATACTGTTCTCAAGAGATTTTCAGGGCAATTCTACAGATTCAAGACAGTTGATTAAGCTTTGAAAGTTTAAAGAAATGGAACTCTGAACCTGAAAATAATCCACCTTCCTGAAATTTCTGCAATACTCAATAGAAACACATACGAAGTGAGGTTAATGTACTGTAATACAGAGAATCCTTTTGGCTTTCATGGATTTATAGCCAAACCTTAACATTATTTGAACTTTTTTTTGTGCATCATAAAATAACTGTTAAAGGATGCTTTTCATACAATAAATATATATGTCAGTTTCTCATAAACAGCAGAACTGTTGTCTGCCTTTTGTTATATCCTTCACATTTTCTTCCATATTTGGCTCCAGGAGTTTTTCCTCGTGTTCAATTATTCAACCACAGGTCTTCCCAGAGCTCATGCTTTTGAAATAAAAATATATCATTTGACTAAAGCTGACTGTCCTAGGTTTAAACAGCACTGTAATAACCACTTTTGAAATTAAACTCTAGTTTGATTTCAAAAGTAATCAAATTTTCAGATTAGATTAAGGAATGGCACCATTCTTGTTAATACAATTTTATTAATTAAGAAATCATTAAGGAATTACTCAATGAAACGCTGCATCACAACTGGCAGAAGTCATTTCAGTTTTTAATCATAATCTGTTCAAACTGCTCAGGGGCAAAACTAGTTTGTGATTTACATTTCCATGCATTTTAAAACCTTCATGTTCTCTGAAACTTTCTATAATTACTTCCATGTATCATTCACTTGTGTTTGCTCCAAAAATAAATTTTATTACTTTTAGAAGTGTTTTATTTCCGGTGATTGGTGAGGCCAAACTGAACAGCTACCAAAGCAGTGATGGATGAACAGTATAGAAGTGATTGTGATTATGTGTTTTCCTCTTAAATGGTTTGGAATGCACACATGCTCTTTAAAACTAGCCAAAGGAAACTGTTGCTGAATAGGACAAGGACCTCAATGAGCTTTTCATCTCCTTATTCCCAGGCAGTAAATATTAAAGGTTAAAGGGTTTCCAGGGTAGATCCAACAACTATATAGAATCAAAGGACTGGAAGGGACCTTGAGAGGTCTTCTAGTCCAGTCTCCCACACTCAAGACCGGACTAAGTATCATTTAGACTGTCCCTGACAAGTGTCTGTTCAACCTGCCCTTAAAAATCTCTCATGATGGAGGTTCCACAGCCTCCCTAGGCAATTTATTCCAGTGCTTAACTACCCTGAGAGTTAGGAACATTTTCTTAATGACCAACCTAAACTGCCCTTGCTGCAATTTAAGCCCATTGCCTCTTGTCCTAGCCTCAGAGGTTAATAAAAACAATTTTTCTCCCTCCTCCTTTTAAGAACCTTTTATTTACTTGAAAACTTACATCCCCCCTCAGTCTTCTCTACTCCAGACTAAACAAACCCAATTTTTTTTTTCAATCTTCACTCCGAGGTCATGTTTTCTAGACCTAGATTCCTTTTTTGTTGCTTTTTTCTGGACATTCTCCAATTTATACACATCTTTCCTGAAACGTGGTAAAAATCACATTTTCAGTTAAGGTGGATTATTTTTCCTGTATGTCCCCAAATAGATAAATCCTTCATTAGGCTGGAATATTAGTCACCACAAAGCAATTGGAAAAATCCCAGAATGACTTTGTTATCCAAAAATACACAGCTGAGGGTCCAGAGCTGAAACAGCAAATTAGTTCAAAACAACACAAATCATGACTCTATATCTGATTCCATGAGACATTTGAGAGAATTTAAAGGCTTTTCAGAAGTCAGACAAGTCAAGACTCAGAGGCAAGAAAAAGGTTAGGTGGTTTGTGAGGAAGAACAGTTTGTTCACTAAGCAGTTCGGGGCTCTTCTGAGGCAGGTTTTTAAAGAAGCAACGAACTCATCATTCAGACTCTTTTTACTCTGTGTTTACAGGACTATCAAAATGTTCAAAGTCACTTTAGGACCAATCATAGTTAATTTTTTATTTTTAAGGGCAGAGCAGTGCAAAATGTGTGTCTCATGTCCAAAATCATAGGCAGGACGGGGGAATACTTAGGAATAAGACTGGGAAGTAAGTAAATCTTAGTTAAAAAAATATCATCCTGAAGGCATAAAATTGAAACCAAATATTTAATATTAAATTTTGACAATGTCCAGCCCAAACTCCAACTGCAAGTTTGAAGCTCAGAGCTATTCCTACTTCAGCTTTCTCATCTTTTGTGATTTCTAGTTCATTAATCCTACCTGTGTTAGAAAAGCATGCTATCACATCTCGCTTCTGAAACCATTCAGTTTCTTTGGCCACTGTCCAAAACAAAGACTAATCTAGTATGAGTCTGCAACCAAAAAAACCAACAAAAACACAAAAAAGTACAATTCCTCAACAAAGGAAATTGCTTTTTCCTTCTCTTTTTCCCACTTAAACCAATGGCTCAGGTGTTTAGCAAGTCTTTCATCTCTAGGTCACTGGTTCAAATCTGACCTGGTTGAAAGAATCTGAAAGTCATTACACTTCAGCACTTTTGGTGGTTTATATGAAACAAATGAAAGTCTTATTCCCAGTAGACCAATATCATAAAACCTATCCTGTTAATTGGCACTCACTGGAATGCTTGTTGGCTGGTAGAAATCAGGAGACTGAACGGACACAGAAATTAATTCTGATCCCAGTATTTACTTTATTGCCCAGATACTAAATACTTTAGGAATTTATATAATAAAGTATTTGTGATGGAGAAGTATGTGTGTCACAGACCAATTATGAATCACTGTCTCAGTTCAACCGTGGTGAGAATCCAATAATGGTCACTGACTAGGGGGCTACATTTAAAAAGGTATTTTAAGTACCTAAAGATGCAGATAGGCTCCTACTAGGATTTATGAAATGCCTATGCAAATGGCAGTTAAGATGCCTAATCTCTTCAGGCATGAAGTGTAGTTGTAGCTGTCACTCCCAGGATATTAGAGAGACAAGGTGGTTGAGGTAATATCTTTTATTGGACCAGTTTTTGCTGGTGAGAGAGACAAGCTTATGAACCTCAGAGAGATCTTCTTCAGGTCTGGGTACCCCCAACAGTACCCAGTCAGGTACTCCCAAAGTCAAGCAAAATGCAAGGTGAAACAGACTGTTTAGCATAAGTAGTTAGCACATATTCTAAGGGACCATTCAAGGTAGAGTGGCCTGTTAACACCTTTTTAGTCATAGGACAAAAGAGGGGGCTAGTGGGATATAGACTGTTGTAATAAACCATACATCCAGTGTCTGTGTTCAGTCCATGATTTTTAATGTCTATCAGAGTTATGAATTTAAGCTCTCAGAATCATCTTTTAAAATTGTTGTCCAGATTTCTTTTGAGAATGAGGTCTGATAGGTCAGATATAGAGCGATTATTGCCTTCTGGAAAGTGTTCACCCACAGATGATGGGATGCTTTTGTCTTTTATCATTTTCTTATGAGAGTTCATTCGAGATTGTAGTAATTGCCTGGTTCCACCAACATACTTTTTATTGGGGCACTCAGTGCACTGTATGAGATATACCACATGTTGTTATAGGCAAAATATAGGTTCCATGGATCTTGAAAGGTGTGTTGTAGGGGGTGGTGATCATTGTAGCAGTGGAAATAGATCTGCAGGTTTTGCATCTGTTGTTCTGGCAGGATCTGATGCCACTTTCAGTTGGTGGATACTAGTCTGTGGGGAGCTTGCTTCTAATTATGAGCTTGGAAAGACTGGAAATTTGTTTGAAGGTCTGAAGAGGGGGGGCAGGAAAGATTACTTTCAGTATGGAGTCCCCATCAAGTGTGGATTGTAGCTGTTTGAAGATACCCCTTATGGGTTTCAATATGTTGTGGTAGGTCACAACTAATGGTGTATGGTTGAGGGGTATTGAAGCCGATTCTCTTGGGGTATTTGGATGGCCTGTTCCATGATGTGATTTATGTCTTTGGTGGAATGTCCTTTTTTGGTAAAAGCAGTTTTAAGAGGGGATTCATCATTTATTTCCATTCCCAGGTGGATCGATGTGAGAGACCCACGTTCAAGTCTCTGGTCCAAATCAGTCAGAACACTGATTTGAATCTGGATCTTCTGAATACCAGGAGAGTGGTCTAAATACTAAGATAAACCTCTTTCTCTCAGGTTTTGACCAAAAATTCCATTCGGCAGTCTTAGGACAAAATTTATTGAAAGATACATTTCTGTGAAATGTTTTAAGTTCAACCAACTGGCATTTTCCAATGAAAAATATTTTGTCATAAAACATTTCTACACATGCATTCCCCCTTTCTTCACTGAGGAGAAATGTTTATCTCCCCAACATCTCCCTGCCAGAGTAAATAAGCAGGCCATGGTGGCTTTCCCACAAAGCTGGATGATCTAGGAAAATTTACACTTAATCTAGTCATTAGTTTCTTGTTGCTCCATAGAGTGGGAAGGGCTCCATGGAAACGATAATAAATCACAAAGGAGTATTATCTTTTCCATCTAAATTCCATAAAAGCAAGGGGGACTGGGAGGAGGGGGAATGATGGGTATTTCCCCTCCGCCCTCACTCCAAACGCAGATGCCACTTCAAACGCAGACTCCATTTCCTCCAATAAGTATTCCAGACTGATGGGACACCACCTGCAGGATCTGAAGTGGGTAAAATATTAACTGGAAGCATGGAGGTTATTCTTGAGCATGGAAGTTGTGTTAATCATAAGAATGCTGTATGGTGGGTTTTCATTCTGACTGCACTCCATGTTCTCATCACTTCATTTTGCTTTTGTCCTTTATGTGAGAAACACTGCCAAGTTAATCCTACTTTCAGCTGCAAAACAGATGCCAGTATTAAAAAAGAAAGAAAGAAAATGTGCTTTGCAAAAAGTTCTGTAGAAATGTTCTGCAAAAATCTTGTTTGGTAGCAACTATTATTTAAAGAGCAAATCCTTATTTGTTTTACAACTTGAACTAATTTGGGTAAGATTGTTTAAAATATGTTGATATCACAAAGTGCATTGTTTACAGGAGTTCTGAAAGCATTAGAAAAGCAGGCTGATGGTGCTGTTTCACATTAAAGCTCCTCTTTATGTCACACAAATATAATGCCTGCACTGAAATGGAAATTTTAATAAATCTAACACTTTACAGCTTTTATAGCATAAAAAGCTTTCTGGAGGGAGGAAGGATAATTTCCTTTTGATGGAGCAGTGCTATCATTGTTCAGCCACAACAAATGAAAGAATGACTACAGAATCAGCAACATGCTGGTAATGTTTTAGATTGATGCATTTTATCACCCCTGGAATCAAGCTTAGGCCCTCCCAGCCCTTTTAATACCATTTCTTGCAGGATGAACATCAATATTTTCACTTTTATACGTAAAGGAATTAATACAGAATTTCAAGCCTGGGTGCATTGAACTTGTCAACAAACTCAGTATCTAGCAACATCTGAGGCCCTGTTTCATCTCTGGTAGCTTTCTTGCCTTGCTGCTGCTGGATATGCATTGTCATCAGACGATCCAGCACGTGTAAAAAGCCTGAGTCAGGCAGCTTCTGCTTTGTTAAAACAAGTGTTTCTGTATCCTCAGAATGTATTAAATATACAGCTACAGAAAAATTAATAATATTTAAAGAGAACCACAGGTACACTAGTGTAATTGGATGTGACACATTGCACCTACATTACTATCAGTGACTCTAAGCAGACAAAGCTTTCCTTTTGTCATTCTATCGTGGGTAGTCTTGATTATGACATTGCCAGCAGTGGGCTGGCTTGCCAACTATTGATGTGTCTTCTTTCAGAAAGTCACCATTACCTATCCAAATCAGATATGAACAAATTTGGTGAGAGCTTATATGATAAGAACAGTATGGAAATTGCACATCATAAACTAATATTTCACACATTAGACACGAAACATGGCACAACCTAATTTAAATGATGTTTTGCATTTTATTTGGTCATGCAATCCATACGTATCAACATGTACACTGTGCACTGAAGTACTCTGCTGAGTTTGTTTAAAGCCAATACAAGCTTTAAAATTAAGTAATTAAATTGTTCTACTGAGGAATATAATAGTTGCAAGTGTGATATTTTTTCCCAGAAACTTCCATTATATGTTTAGAAATCTTCTTTTAGGCAAAATATTTCAATAAGGGTAGTCCATGGTAAATTTTACACAATGGGTATAAAGTGAAGACATAATGCAAAGATCACAAGAGAAGGCAAGTAGAAGGCTATTGGATTCCTCCACATTAATAACAATGTGAGAGGGGTAAGAGGGTTTTGTGGAGGGGATATGCAGTATTTGTTGAGGTCAGGGGAATTTGTTTCAGGCTCTGTAATGTTTCAGCTACACATTTACAACAAGAATGGATCCTGGTTAGGGTCATCATCAGAAAGTCTGTCTAGCTGTGCTGGCTACAGCTTCTGTCTGAGTTTTTTACCGAATGATACTCTTCATCGATCATGCATTATTCTTGGGACTGTGTTCAGTGTATGGATTGTAAGTAGTAGTTAATGCTTTGGTCCACAGTAGAGGATCAACAGAAAGTGTGGAGGGCCAGATGGAGAACGGGCCAAGTTATCTACTATTACCCCTTTGTGTGGGTACTTTAAAAATCAACTTTCTCATCAAAACTTTGTACTGTCAGTCTTGCTTTTGCTGCTGCTCAGTGACGATGAATTCCAAGTCCTGCATGCCTATCTTAAATTCCATCAAACCCACTCCACAGCTTTCTAGCTCAATGCAAAGATAGTAAAGTTGTTGGATACTCAGTTGCTGCGTAAGTTTCCAACCACCAAGCATAAAGAACAGAAGGAGCAGGTTCTGAGAATTCAAGTATTATATTCCATTTGCTTTTAAAGTTTGTCATTGACAAGGTCTGGCTCAGAAAGCAGAAATATACATATTGTGGTGAAATGAATTTGGTTTTAATTTTTTAATTATATTTATCATCAACAATTCAAAGACACTGGTTTCAAAATAGAAGTGAGATCTGAAAATTATTAAATCTATAGTCAATAATATGCAACATTTGCTTCAAACCTTATTTTTTAACTATCTTGGAATTCAGGTTTTTAATCAAATTTTGTTAGCTAGAAAATTAAGAGTCCAGGAACATTCTTTAAAAGAATATCTTCAGCTTATAATTAACTAAGTTTGTAAAATTTTTTCCTATTCCTGTGCCAAGTAAAACTTAAGGGTGCTGTAACTCAATGAGCAGAGAATTCCACCTCACCCACTCTACTCTGGCAGTTAGCAACATTTAGTCAGTTTCCTCTGTTAACAGGTTGCATTTGTTTCACTGAGCTTTGACTCAAACCAATGGGCTGCACAGATTATATAAATCACACACACAGGGATATGGGTCAAGAACTTTTGTCCTTCAGCTCAAAAGAACCACAGGTCTCTATGCTTTGAGCTAAGGGGAAGCATCAATTACTTTTTCACCATGGGACAATCCCTAGAGGGCAGCATTCACATATTCACAAAACAAGTACATGACAGCTACCAGTGCTATATAGCACTGGGCCACTTTGGTCAACCAGTAAAAAGCACTTGCGTTACTGACCTTCACTAAAGCACATTAGATTTTTGCACACACACAAAATGTAACTGCTATTATTTTACTATTTTAAGGGATGGGAAGTAACTTCCACTGCCGTAGAGACGTTTGTTTTAGACAAAAATAATTCAAGAAAAGGGGGATAGTCCCAAAAGTTAGGCTGATTCCAAAAAAATTTTGGGGAGACAATTATATCTACAGAAAGGGAGAGAATAGAACATTGCTTCTTTATATTCTTGGGAGGTCTGACATGCATACTAAAGGCATTAATATCAAGCACTTTGGTATTAATTTCAATCTACATAGTTAAGTAATTTGTACTGCAAAGCAATTATAAATCTGAAAGGTTTTTGTTATACATGTTTTCCTGTATAGGGGATGAATTTCAGCACATAATTCAGGGATTAGCTCAGTCTTCATTGCAACTCCCCTTTAGGATGGAACGTTACTGAATATCCAGCCCAACCATAGGTGATGTCAAACGGCAAAATAGCTTTTCTTTGAAAATTCTTGGGTTCAGACAAAAACTGTGTTCCATTAATTTAGTTTTGTTTAACAACATCTGCCAAAAAACATTGAAGTTCTTGGTTTATCCATAGACCAGACACAATACAGAATGTAGGAAAGCAAACTTTCCCCATACTGTCTTGTTCATGTGTCCAAAGCTTTCTGATGTCCTATAACATCCATCCAAACCTCTCAGCCTTGTCAGCCAAGAAAAGCAGTTAATGCCAATTTTGGTGGTAGTTTTGTGATGAATGCCATAACAACTGGAAATTAGCTAGAATGCCAACTTAGTTCATAATAGCCACCAGACATTCATTGAAGGACAACAGTCAGTCATTACTGACGAGGCAGATTTTGAAATTGTACCTATACTGGCTCCGAACAGGATTCACTGGCAGTCTCTGACAAGATCAGCATGTAACAGGTTTAAGCGGGATTGACAAAATCGTCTCCAAGCTGATAGGCGCCACAGAGCTGCATCAAAGATCATAGATACAGACTTCTCCTTCCCTCAGTGAAGCTGACTCAGTGCATCACGGTTTGGATTTAAAGAGCCACAGGCATAGCCAGAGATGAGAATTACTACAATATCATCCTCCTCTTCAGGAATATCAATAACCACACCTATAGTTCAATGGTTCCATATTCCAGTACTTAAGGCCAAGCCACCTAGTCTCCCAAAATACAGTAAATATCTATAGAAGTTGAAGTTTACCTTGTTGAGATGGCCCTCGGTTTTACAAATTACTAATGGTCATCTCTAATGAAATAATGGTGCACTGTATAATTATGTTGCTTGTATTTTCTAGAGAGATCAAAAGAAAAACTGAGCGCATGTGCTTAGTTTCACATTATATCTCTGCAATATATAACTGCCTTTCTGTTCTCTTCCTCTTTTGTGTATTGTAAGGCTTGTCCTTCAGTAACTCATTTCCATTCATGTTGACCAAGCTCTAATAACCCTCAGCTGGAGCACCAACTACAACATAAATGAAATGTGATCTCTCGGTTGAGCAAATTAATCCCATACAATATCAACCAATGACAATTCCTTAAATGTCACTTTTCCATAGAAAATTCATATCTTGGCATAGGAATCCTTTCAAAATAAGGTGCTATGTTTTGAATAAATGAAACCCAGTAATCCACAGACCAGATTTTAAGGTGAGAGTCATAAAAACCTTCTGAATGTACTCAGATCCATGTTAGGAACTGGGCATAGTTCTATTGAAAGTATTTTAGGTGGAAATCAAAGTGATGGGGAGTCTTTTTAATAATCTTCAAAAAAAATTCCTGGAATTTTAGGTGGCAGATGTACTAACACATGTTATTAAGATTGCCTGAAATGTTCTGTTGCAAGACCCTTTTTCAGTTACTCAGTTACTTACAGCTTTTACCCAAATTTTAACAATTTGGGTTGAAAATATCCAAGTCAAGTATCTGCCTCAGACTGAATTTTTTTAAATTTCAGAAAAAATGGTTCAGCTGTTTCCAAGAATTAAGTGAGAGAAAAATACATTGTTTTGCTCATGTTAAAAAGATTCTTGCAGCTGTTTTATTGAGAAGTTTAACATCATGGAGCAGGGTCTTGAAATTTGACAGCAGGCGTGATGGTGGTATTTGTCTACGTGTCTGGGACATCCTTTGTCTGCTCCTGGGAAAACATATCCAAATTTGGCCATCTGTAAGCCTCGGAAAATTTGTGCACATAAACTCCAAAATGTCTACAGAGCCTGACAGCTAAAAATCTCTGAAGATTTGATGGAATTTGATGCATTGTACATGCTCCAACCACCACAACTTCTACTCCTACGTGCACCATCAATACAGAGCAACTGAGCATGCACCATCCCGGGGCTACCCAGGAGTTTCCTCCCAGATGCCAAGGGCCATTGTGGCACCAGGCACAGGAAGAAAGACAGTTTCTTCCTTGCTCTCAGTGCTCCTCATGTTGCTGTTCAGACAGTTGGCAGGGAAAAGAGGAACAGTTTTACTGAAATGAGCAGGAAGTAGGGACAGGAACATGGGTTGGGAAAACAGGAGCAAAGGGAAAGGCCTTTTCCTGTGTGTCTAGCAAATAGCTGTGAAACCCACTAGCAAATTGAGCAGCTTCATCTTCCTTTAGTAACAGATTTATATAGAAGACAACCAGCTTCTGCTGCTACCAATTATTCCATTACCTTATATATACCTCTAAAGATGCCAGGCCTGCAATGTTCTGAGGAAGGAACTAAGATTAGATGCTGCATTTGGAGATAGTATATTGAACTCAATAGCATGAGGTGCTAAGCACCTTCCAGACGATGCACAGGGTATGTCTACACTGACGGTGGCCAAGTCACTGCCGTCAGATCGACCTATCTGGATCAACTGAGTAGTCAGTGAAGACCTGCTCAATCGATCCAGAAGTCGACTCAGTAAAACCACCCCCTCAAGTGGCGTAGCACTGCATTGATGGGAACATGGTTCCTGTCGGTGCAGTGCAGTGAAGACGCTGCACAGAAGGGAAGCACAGAAGTCAGTGGGAGTTACTTAAGCTACTCTGCATAGCTTGTGTAACTCCCGTGGACTGCTGCTGAATTGCCCGGTAAGTGGATACCAAGGCTCAGTAACTCACAGAAAAGAGCTGTTATCAAGCAACAACCAATGATACCCACACTCTCATTATCCCAGAAACTGATCAAAGCAGTCCAGAACAGGGATGCAAACTATGTGTCTTGAGATCATCAGTAAAAGCTGAAATCGTTTTATGTCCTCAGAAAGTCTCTTCTACTGCAAAGTGACCAATAATACAGCAGTCGTGGTATCTTTTCTAATTTTGCTAGAACCATCAGAAGAGATGGAAAGGACAAGGTCCATCAGAGCCCTCAAGAGCAGAGACACTGATTTTGTAGGATCCTTCCCATTGATCCTTAGAAATTACTCTGACAGCTCATTATAAGCCATAGCATGAGGTGTCAATGTGCACTATAAAACTGGAGCCCCAAACCAGGAAGCAGAGAAAGAAGAAAGGTTTCTTATTTGTTTCAGAAGTTCCCTTATCTTTTGTGAAAATGGTGATCAATAAATAGGTTAGGACACACAATTGGCTATACTAGTATCTCTGATTGGCAAGTGGCTGTGTGACCTGTTATAACAGTGACCCCTTTGGTCGGACAGAGCATCGCATGGAGTCCACTCGAGTCGATCTGATAGGGTGGTCAGTCAGGTCCTCTTGCCTGAATCTCTATGGTAGCCCTATTAGGGCTATAAAGAGTGTTAGTTTCAGCCCTGCTGGTTGTGCAGGTTTTCCCTTTATACTTGGCAGGCTCAGCTGGTTTTGGTACTTAGGGGGTCTGGAAAACCCTTTGATTCTTAAGTCTCTGAGGGATCAGTAGGGAAACCAAGATCCACCCACTCCACATGGCTTCCAACTCATGGTCCTTAAACTAGGCAAGTGGAATCAGGCCTCAACAACTCCTCCTGCTGTGCCCTAAGCTCCTTGCTACCACCCTTGGTTTCTGCAAGCTTCTCCAGCCTGTAAATGTGGTCGTCCCTTCTATGAGTGCTGTCTATGGGCAGCTTCTCACCAGCTTGCTGGCAGGCTTTTCCTTCTCCATCTTGCTCCCTCTGGCAGCCGCCCCACCCCTCTGCTTCTCAGCTCTATTATTTTCCCAGCTACTGTCAGGCTCCTAATTGGCACTGGCTGGCATTTCCTCTGTTAACCCCTTGATTGCCAGGCCAGCATGGAGTATATATACCCCAGGACAGACTGTTACAGAATACTGAATATAGGGTCTGAATGACAGCAGTTACTGGGGAGATGCATTGCATTCACACAAAGATTTTAACAGACCTCTATCTTCTTGCTTTTGGGAACAAATCTTCCAGTCCTAGTTCAGGCAAAAGCTCTGACTGGTATCTAAATCAGTGTACGTAACTGTACTCTCATCAATGAGGAGATAAGAATATTAAAATATGGACAAATGTATAAAATTGCACGAACACTAGATTTTTTTTCTTATTCAGCTTCATTAAATTAAAAATTTCCTGCAAATCCTTCTCTTTTGTTTATGTTGCTGTTAGACCTAGTTCTCTGAGGAACAGACTCAGTCTATTTTCCATTCAAATATATTACGCTATATAAATATATAATGATAATAAATTCCACCTCACTGAAAAAAGCCAAGAATTCCTGAGAGTTCAGGCTGAAATCAAATCTTTCTCTGACCGCCATTTACATAGAAAGATTGCAGGAGTCACTGTGCTCTAGGCAACTTTACACCGAAAGGATCTATGCCTCACAGTACTGATGTAGAAAAAATCCATGACTTCAGGAAAAAGTGCAGCACTGTGTGTGCAAGCCCCAAGATCTAAATGATGACATTCTCTAATTCGTATCAATTTCATCTGCGTCCTTAACATTGCATCATTATTTTCAATAGATGGGGAGGAAAAGGGTTTATGACGAATTAAAATTTTTAGCATAATAGACCATAACTACCTATATAGCTATCAAAGTAATAAACTACTCATGAATGATACATATAAGTAGAACATTGACAAGACAGCTACGGGTATGTCTTCAGTGATGGCGGCAAATTCGCCACCATCAGATCGCTGTATCCTGATCGACTGAGCAGTCAGTGAAGACCCACTCAATAGATCCGGAAACAGACGTATTAAAACCCACCTGAAGTGCCATAGTGCTGCGTCAACGAGAACGCATTTCCTGTCGGCACAGCAAAGACGCCACGTAGAAGAAAAGTTACGAAGTCGATGGGCATTACGCAATCTTCTCTGCATAGTTTGCGTAACTCCTGTCGACTGCCGTCGAATTTCCAGGTAAGTGTAGACCTGGCCTATGTCAATGTAGATGACACTAATTTGTTGTTCACACACACAGAAGAATATTTTTGAATCCCATCAACAAAGAAGAATTTATCAAAAAATGAGTGCTAGATTGTGTCTATTAGACTCAACTCTAAAGTAAAAGATGGTACAGAGCAGCACTATCCCAGGAACATCTTGGGGATCAGTGGTCAGGGCACTTGCATCATCCTTCTGGTTTAATCTATATGCTGGTAACTAGGGGCCATGGCCCAACTCTTTCCTCCTTTTCCCATGTGGAGATTATTTTCATCCCGAAGGTGTATAGAAGGGGCAGTCTATGTAACTTCCTTTGTCTTTTGCATGGGGAATGCAAGGAAGTGACAGGCAATCTGGCCCTGAGTATAGTAAATTTATTAAATTAATCCAAAGTAGCCTGCATTTGTCAACATGTAAGAAGAGATTGAAATGTGTTTCAGAGTGTGACAGAAGTAGGGCAACCAGACAGCAAGTGTGAAAAACTGGGATGTGGGTGGGTGTAATACAAACCTATATAAGAAAAAGCCCCAAACATCAGGACAGTCCCTATAAAAATCAGGATATCTGGTCACCCTAAAGGTACTTGGATGTGGTTTTGAGAAATGGGTTAGAATTTCAGTAAATTACAGGTATGCTACTGCCATCATATATAAACAAAGTTTCTGAAAACTATCATTGATATGCAATTTCCTCCAGATCTAGTACTTCAGAATTGTATACCCATCTTGCAAGAATATTTCCATTGTTTTTCATATTCACATAGGTTTTCCCAGTCAGAATTCTGCCCTTGAACTGAATAGACTGCCTCCCATTTTATCACATACCCATTATTTTTAATGTATGTTCGGGCTCTCAGACACCATGACGAACAGCACAGTATGAGGTTTTAGACAGACAATGATTTTATACACAGGCTGTGTTAAACAGAATGGAACCGTCTGTAAATAGGAAGCACAATTATCTTATCCAGGAAGATACATCTGGTCTGATTCTGATTTTGTTTACACAGTTTTTATACTGATATTATTCAGTTAAATTCCAAGGAGTTGCTCCTAATTTACACCAATATAAACAAGATTGGAATGAGGCTTAGACTCTAGCAAAAGAAAACCAGGCACTAAGTTGGAAGACTGCTGGGGGGAAAGATTCTAGAAACTACAGTTTGATACCGCTCCATTCATCAAGTCAATGTCAAAAGCCCCATTTGAAACAATGAGAGTTGGATCAGTCTTTACATGACAGCATTTGAAGGCACTCAGGAGATTTTACCATAAAAAGTATGGAACAGATTTCATATGAGAAGAGATTAATAAAATTGGGACTGTCAGCTTGGAAAAGAGATGAATAAGGACGGGTATGATAGAAGTCTATGAAATCATGATGTGTGGAAAAAGTAAATAAGGAAGTGTTATTTACTCCTTCTCACAGCATAAGAACAATGGGTCACCAAATGAAATTAATAGGCAGCAGGCTTAAAACAAACAAAAGGAAATACTTCTTCACACAACACACGGTCAACCCATGGAACTCTTTGCTGGAGGATGTTGTGAATGTCAAGACTATAAGGGGGTTAAAAAAAAAAACTAGATAAGTTAATGGAGCAGTGGTCCATCAATGGCCATTAGCGAGGATGGGCAGGGATGCAAAAACATTCTTTAAGTGTCCCTGACCTGTGCTTGGAATGGGTGACAGGGGATGGATCACTTGATCATTAGCTGTTCTGTTCATTTCCTCTGAAGCACTCGGCATTGGCCTCTGTCAGAAGACAGGATACAAGGTTAGACGGACCAGTGGTGTGACCCAGTATGGCCATTCTTATGTTCATCTTAAAACGGACAGTGTCCAAGTGCTGCCAGGGACAGTAGTTAGTTTATGAACTGGATGATGAGAAAGTGTCCAACATATAGGGATTATAGAAAGCAAAGGTTCTTCCAAAGCCTTTAACATTAGTTAAACAAACAAGCTTAAAATTTTGAAATCCATGGCTACTTGACAAACAACCTGTGTAAATTTTTAACAGTCTGTTGTAATACTGAAAAAACAGGGACCATTTTACAATACAACTCACATTTACAAACACAACTAAAACATGTTTTACTGGGTAAAGGAATGAAAGATAGGCTCACGACATATTCATCATCTCCTCCCATAAAACATGGAGTTCATGGTTCCATTGACCCAGCCATCAGAGGAAGACAGACAGTATGCCAGAAGTGTGCTTTAACTAGGTCACAACTTTATTGAACAACACCTCTGGGAACTGTCCAGAAATAACTCATCCAGGACAGGATTGTGAGTGCTATACCACCTGAGAGATGGCTGCTATTAGTCTCCCATCTCATTAACCTGGTTCCTGGCAGTTGCTGGGACACCTCTGCCCTCCCCTCATATGAGGTTAAGGGACTGAGAAAAAGGGAATTGTCTCCTTGCTGTACCAGGTGACATTAGCAGCCCCAACCCTATTCCGCAACTTTTTTTAGGAGATGCCTTCTCATAATTCACTTCCAATTCCAGTTTATAAGGGAACCAGACCCACTATTGAATAATTCTTTGCACCGGGCTCTTGCCAAGCTCTGATTATGTTAAATTTACAACTTAATCGACCCTATTCACCAGGTTCTTAGATTGCTGAGAGAAAGGTGGGGGGGAGGGAAGGGACATTGGCAGGCCAATCTGGTACTGAGGAGAAAATTCCTTCTCAGACCTCTAAAGGTAACTAACATGATACCCACCAGCAAGGTACAAAGACCTGGACCTATTCTAATCCCCAATGGAGGATTGCAGAATTGCATGGTTGGGAAAAGGAAGGGTTTATAAGCCCACTTTACATGCTCAGGAGCCTCTAGGATTGAAATTTTAGTTTGTACTGACTTTGCTAGTACTTTTTATGTAGCCTGTTCTAAAACTAGGCAAATATTTAGATGAGCTGATGTACTCCCTGGAAAAATTCAGTGTACCCCCAAATGGTAAGTATACCCCTGGTTGAGAATGACTACTAGACAGATTCTTGCATCATGCTCATCACTGTAGTATCTGAGCACCTTTCCGTAGCGCATTAAGGAATGTGACTATACACCTTTCATGTCCTGTATGCTCATCATCCTTTCCCCTGAGGAAGAAGCATGTGCAGTGTACTGTCTTTGTTTGGTAGTGTGCATTTTTTTTGTATCTGTTTTTTAATATAAATATATCTTTTGCTATGTGTTTATATTAGAGAAGGGAAAGCTAAAGAAATGAGCCTTATATTTGCATTGGAAAGTGGTGAGATTTGTGGTGGTCATTAGTTCTTATGGGGGCATTCATTCCACAATTTCAGACCAGGGCCTGGAGAAAGTTCTGTTTCCAACACAGATGAGCTTTATTCTTGCTGTTGAGAGTTCTACTGTGCCAGACGAGCACAGTTGCTGACCATGGGCTTCATTCCAGAGTTTTAGACAATCTTTTAGATAAACTGAGCCCAAGTTATGGACCACTTTGAAGATAAGGACTAACACCTTGAACTTGATTCTAAGTTCTATTGGAAGCCAGTGTAGAGGACGAGTTTAATATGTTCGTGATAACCTGGGTTGCTGAGGAGATGCACTGCAGCATTTAGCACTAGTTGGAGTTTCCTAAATGCTGAAGACTTCGTGCCCAGGTATATTGTATTGCTGTAACCCATCCAAGAGGTGACAAAGTTACGTATAACTGACCAGTTCTCCATCCATCAGGATGGGACAGATTCTCCTGGCCAAGCACAGATTGTTGAAAGTGCAACTCATGGATGCTGCTATGTGAGAGCTTAGTGTCAATGGGGAATCAAGGAGCACTCCTTGACTACAGACTGAATTTACCAGTTGTGGGCGTAAATCTTCAACCAATGTAGACTACACCATGGCTACGAGCTATTCATGATATTTTCCTCTGCCTGCCAGCATCATATCTGTCTTGCTTGGATTCAGCTTCAACCAGCTGTTCTTCATCCATGACCTGATCTCTTCCAAGCACTGGTCCATCTTGTTGATAGTGGTGAGGTTATATGTGATGTATCATCTGCATATTGCTGACATCTAAGTACATATCATCTTACAAGTTTACACAGAGTTTGCATGTTGATGTTGAAAAGGACAAGAAAAAGAACTGATCCTTGTGGAACTCCGCAAGTGAGGGGTCTAGTGGTGTAGTTTCCCATCACTACTCATTAGATACATGATTCTAGGAAGGACTCAAACCATTTTTAGTGCATTAGTCTGTATCCATCACCTCTCTCATGTGAGGCAGCAGAATTTAATGGTTAACTGTGTTGAAGACTGTAGAGAAGTCAAGGAGGATGAGAAAGAATGTCTGTCCTCTATCCATTGACAGGAGGAGACAATGCACACTACAGCGGTTTTGGTTCTGTGTTGTGGCCTGAATTAAATTGTGAGGAGTCTAGAATGTTAGCTTCAGTTAGATGAGCTTGTAGTTGTCCTTTTACTAGCTTCTCTATGAGCTTGTTCAGGAATGGGAAGATTGACATTGGGGTGATTGTTGGCTAGAACTGAAGTGTCCTGAGTGGGTTTCTTCAGAACTGATTGGACTTTGAAAGCATCTTTGAAAGCAGAAGGGAATATTCCTTTTCTGAATGAGGTGATGGGTGTTTCAGTCAGGAGTTACACCAGTTGTTCATGACCCCCTTTCAAAGTCAGAAAGGGCTCTGGATTGGATTAACTAGTCTTAGATCAATACTTTTTCAGAACTATTTGATGGCTGAATACACTGAATTCTGGAAATGCAGGTGGACTGTTGATTGGTTAGTGCAGGTAAAGCGGATCCAAGCTGTTTGAGAAGGCTTCCCAAATGTTCATTATCTTTTTAGTGAAGTAGGATGATAGATTTTTGCATAACTTGGTGCTCAGCTCTTATACAGGTTGTAGGCATTTAGGATTGATGAAGTGGTTTACCACCTTTGATAGCTCCTTGATGCATGATTTAGCAGCCTCAATGGAGACTGATAGGAATTCTCTTGGCGTATAATACAGCCTCAGCATAAGCTTTACAGAATTCCTTATGATTCATCACTTATGAGGTTATGTGGTGTTTGTAAATCACAAATCTTGCATTGATCACCACCAGCTTTGTTTCATGAGGCTTTGTGCGGTATTCTTCCAATGCTTGACTAGACAGAAGTGCTGTTTAGGTGTTAGATGTCTGGAATCTGGATTCTTATTTCTGCTTTTCTTTCCTTGGGAAATTCTACCCTTCTGGCCCAGCAAAGCAGCCCTCCTCTTCAAACCCATAAGGAAGTTTGGCACCCATAGAGAAAGAAAAACTGGTGGGGCAACCCCAAAATGGGTCAAGGCTTTTTCCCCTCCTTTTATCCTAGATAGAAGCTTCCCCACCTCTGAGGCTGTGTGGGAGGAGGCACTCTGTGTTAGCTATTAATGTCCTGGTTATTCTTCATAATCTTTTCTAAAAATAATAATAATTACTTTTTTTAAAACTGATTTTTTCATCCCAATGACTCCTATTAAACTGTGCACATTTTTGGCATAATTTTGAAATAGGTAAGAGATTACACCACTTAGGTTATCTTTACAACACTTACTGCTCATTCTTAAACACTAGCATCTTCCACTTTTCTGACACATATTTCAGGTTTGTTTCTGCTTCAGTCTAGGTTTCTCCAATTAGAATGATGAAACAATGGCTACTAGATTTCCAACTTCTTCAGTTGAGGTAGAACTTAGCTGAAAACATTTTCTCTGCTTTCGCAGAAGGGCATCATCTCTCTTGCCTAAGGCTCTCAAACACACTCTTCCTCTGTTTAGCATTTTGATTCTAAAGCATTGGGGAATACAATTTGTAAAATGGAAGCTATCCAAAAGGAGGGCTAGATTCTGCCACCTTTATGCTGAGTACTGCCTTACTCTGCAAGTGGTCCCATTGTAATCATAAAGAATAAGTTCCTAAACATGACAAAGGGTGAAAAATTGGACACTGAAATTGCAGTGTTGCATAAGTGTGAAGAAAATAGAAGATCTGTATCACCACCATTTTTTGTAAAAAGGAAGGAAAACATTATATGAAGTATTGAAAGTTCTGACTTTAACGTAAGGGGCTAGATTCTCAGCTGGTTTAAGTGCAGCACAGCTTCAATGACTTAAGTGAAGCTATATTGAAGTACCCTAACTAACAGTTTGACTCAAGAACTTTTCGTTCACAAAATATTTGTTCAAAACACACTAATCTCCATTTGATAAAAGTCTGATATCATAGTACAATGCTTTATAACTTGATAGCCCTCATACCAAGTTTAAAACAACATTGTTGCAGTAATTTTTCTAACTATCAATTTTAACATAATCAATATAAATCTATGTACTAGGCCAACTATTAATTTTTCAAAGGCTACATGGCATTGGATGCCATTTCTACTGAATGACAAGGCAGGTCTACAAAGATCAGGTAAGATATAATTCAAGTCATTCATCTTCTTACAGTGCTTATAATTCAGATGATTAACCTCTTTTCACATTAGATGGCTAAATTCCATCAAGTAGTTTTAAGATACTCAATTCATAATACCTTAAAAAGCATTTTAATAACCTGGATTTTCTTTATATATACATATATTTCATATAGAGAATATCTTAAGGTTTCCTATGAATGGTACCTGTAAATATCACAATGTGATAGCTTTCAAACATTTGTTATCTGCTAATGAAGAATATCTTCTATTTTGTCACTAAGCAACATTCACCAATAATTTCCCATCCACATCCCCTCCTCCCCAATTATTATGCAAAATGTGTTCAGGACAAGAAAAGGATAAAGAGAAAATTATTCCTGTGGTGAGATATTTTGACATATAAAATCTTTCCTCATCAAAGATGAAAAGCACCTTGTCACTCATTTCTAATTACAACCTCCTTTCTATCAATGCAGAAAGATGCCAACTCCCTGTGGTGATGTCATACAATGACATTTACAAAACTGTGTTGGACTTGGCCTGCTTTTAGTGTTTGCTGAGATCAGTCAGTGTCAGCGCTGACAGACATTGATAAAGGTGGTTTATAATTATGAGCATTAATCTCCTTTAATGTCAAGAAAAGAGCAGTAGGTCTTTTCACATTAATATATTTGCTGAATCATCTTCAATAAACAATGGAAAAGCTTCATATCATTTTCCTATTCTGAAATGCTAAGGCATTAAACTGCAATGCCAGCAAAGATTTCACACTCCAAGAATCAATTTGGAAAGATGTAAACTTATTAAAGATTCAAATGAAGCATTCAGTGTTTTGCAATTAGTGTTAACATCCATACTCAAACTATGGGGAGGGGAGAAGGAGAAGCTGAACAGAGCTGAGAACCATGTGTGAATGCAAAGCCTCTGAGGAATCATAATCCTGGCCACCAAACACTAGCAATGTTTATCAGGAAATGTAATTCATAAAGTAGACAAAATCACATTAACATAAACTTGAGGAGGGGGATAAATATATCCCTTCATTAGTTCTACTTGATGTAGTGGCAGTTTTTCATTTCAGAATGCAATTAAAAATGGGGGGGAAGAATGTTTCCTAACTGTCTGAGCACAAGTTTATTTCATTTCTTCATTGGAATATTATAGCAGTCAAGAAGTCCATAGCAGAAAATATCCACATATAAGATTGGAGCACTTGACATAATTGTCAGACAGATTTTGCAAGGGCTTTTTTCAAGAGAGAAACTTAGTTATGCCTCAGCCTGTCAAGGACTGCATTTAAGACCACAATAATGTTGTATGAGGATAGAGCTGATTAAAAAATATGTATATATATATATATACAGAGAAACATTTAAATAAAACAACAGACTTTACTAATTTGCTGAAGTCCAACCGTTTTGCTGAAACAGTCTATTTCAATTAATTTCTGTTGGAAGAAAGGGTTCCAATGGAAATCTGCTTGGTATCCTGCCATCTCACCTGACCAGCTCCTGGTCAACTTGCTGAGCTAGAAGCCTTGCAGCATGTGAGATGGTGCTCCCAGGCTCCTCTTAATCCTGCTGGGTGGGCTCTTGAGGACCTAGGGCTTCCTCACAGTTTAACAGCTTGGCTACTATGTAGCCAGTGACCCAGAAAGCCCTGGCAGCTACTGACTGAAACTGACCTAAGTCTTGTCAGGTTCGCTGCTGCCCACTGCTAAATTGCAGGTTGTGGTGCTGGCAGGGATGGGACCTGAAAGAGAGTGGGAGGAAGTAGCAAACTAGGGATTAGTGATATTTGGGTCCTAACCCAACAAAACCTGCCCAGCTGCTTGGAAGGACTCCTTTTCCGAATTCCCTTGGGGCGTCCTCTCTCAAAAATGGAAGCACGGCAGGATGAGTAGCCACATTGTCAATGCTAATCAGCCTCCATATGTAGCCTCCATCTGTACACTGACTGTGCAAGGTGATACAAGAGTGAACACTGGAAATTAGCACAAGTTCAGGAAGCACAGATCTTCCATGGTCTTCTACAGTTTTCCCACTATCTGGAAGAGGAGGAAGCACATCACTTAGTGCTTCCCCTGTCTTCTCAGCCATCAAACAGTGACTGCCAATTTTCCCCATGTTCCCTATTACACAGATGGACAAGCTGGCTACACGCAGAGGGAGCAGAATACTGTATCTCGACTTCTCCCATGGTACTTTTTTACTTAGATTTGCTCTCCTCATTCTAGTGCAGTAGCAAGGAAAATAATTACAGGGACCTTAATCATGAGTAAACTAAAAGAACTACTTTACATAAATACCCTCAACCCCCAAAGCTGACAATTTCTTGAGTCTGTTAAACTAAGTTGGAAGTCTCATATGAATAGGCTCACTCCTGAGATTTTTGGTATTTTTGAGAGAGTGTGGCATAGCCTACTAATCTGTATATGAAGTAACATACTATCCAGGTTATTAGGAATTCACATTAGGTATGGCACATTCTAATAATACCCATCCTCCACAACAGCTTGCACTTCTGTAGTATGAGATAGAAACTCTCCCTAAGAACAGATTTTTCCATAATTGTTCATTACAGAGTTCATGGCACCTTGCCCTGAAGCAAGCATGGCCAGTATACTGGACTATATAGACCACTCGTATTGCAATTTTATGTTCTCATACTTAGTTTAATGGGTATCCATACACCTTTTATGAATCAAAGAGAACGAGAGAAATAGATGGGAAAGAGACCGACATTAGACATCTATTTTTTCTTCTTGCAATTAAGAGTCATTAGTATATTGTATAAAGGAGGGATAGAACAGACCTGCTAGCAGGCAATGTAGTCTTTTATTTATTTATATATATTATTTATATGGACTTTCTGTCTTTTTCAAAAAAGTGTACAAGTGGTACTACCGTATTACCATCTTGTGGTATTGATATAGGTCAGTACAGTTTGGATATGTAAATATGGGGCTTTTTAATTGTTATTTCCTATTATTAGATGGATGTTTAAACTGCTGTTCTAGAATGATTGTAAATCATAGATGAGAATCAATGGGATGTAACTCTTCGTATAAAGCTGACCTCATCATTACTTTTTTAAAAGCACTATGCTGATAAAACCACTAGAATATTCAGAATCACAGTTTTAAAGAGTCATATTGAAATGGAAACAAAAAAGTTAACAAACGTTTACATTTCAAAGTTTCAATTACACGATCCTGGAATTTGAAGTGAAAAGTAGAGAATATTGCAGGCTCTTTTGCCACAAATGATCCAATAGTGTATTTTCCCCTTTTTCTGTAATAATTTTCTCATACCCAATGCATTTATGTCACACCCAAAAGAGAGCCTACTTTGGTACCTACTTAATTATTTTTTATGTAAACAGATTAGCTAAACAATTAAAAAGTAGTGAAAACAAGACAAATTGGGAACTAGACTGTATTCATAGACAATCTTTTTCTATAATAGACAAAATTCCAAAGCATCCTGGGTTTTGGGAAACTCCAGATACATTTGAACCCTTTGGTTTGGGAATGTTTGGTTAGGAAGGTTGGGTTAGATACACAAAGGTTGAATCAAGAATTTGTGCATGGAGTATTTATTTGGGGCCATCTCTAATTAGAATGCTGTGGTAGCTTTATCAGTCTCTTCAGAATTTAGATTTTCATTTAAAAAGTTAGGTTTCTACTCCATCATTTGATTATCTCTTGCGTTCAGGTGATAAGTAAGCAAAAGAAAGAGAAGAGGATAGTGAGATTGTAACAAAGATTTCAACTCAGTTGGTGTCAGACTCTGCCATTACCTCAGTTTCCCCCATTTCCCAATTCTCCTATTTCTTAGTGATTTAACCCTCTGGCCAAATCAAAGTCCATTCCCAATTCTGGAGGTAAATGAAGCCAAACAAAAACAAAACACCTGTCCTGTGCCTTCATGCCACGTCTTCCCCTGTTTGGCAAGGATGCACAGTGACATGGACACACACTTTCTACCTTCAGTGGGTTACAACTTCTCTTCTAGCCCACTGCTAGGCTTAGCATTCTGGCGTGCCTTTCCTGGGCTTAGCAGTTCATTTGCTCTTTTTGTGCATGGCAATAGGAGAGGGACGTCTTCTCAGTCTCACTGGAAATCCCACTCAGGACCACTAAAGAAAGAACATGTATCAGATCCCTGCAACGCTCATCCACACATCCCATCCAGGCTACTTTCTTTGAGAAACACCCTCCTCAAGGTCTTTTAATTCTATTTTAAGAGGAATTGGAGCTGCTTCTGCCCATCACTACAGGTAGCTTCAGCCAGCCTTTTCTGTCCGGCTGGCATGGAGACCTTTTTCCCTGATCCTCTCTTACTCCAAGTACTCTACAGGTCTCTCACCACAATAACTAACTGAACAGGCTTCCTTTTATAGGGATCACTGTCTCTGGACTACCTGCACATGATACTGGGTCACCTGATCCAAACACCAACAGGGCTAAGCCTGACTCACTTAAAAGGCCAGCCAGTCGTGGAACAGAGATAGACATTAGGAAAGAGAGCAGGGAAGCAGAGTTCTATTGTAGAATTTCAGTCCCAAAATTTAGTACTATGGATATATAATTATTATAAAGTATAAATTGTTTGTATTAAAGCATGTAACATGGTATGTAATGGTATGGGAAGAGTCTTAGAAACTATATGCACTCATCAGAAACATCTGCAAAATGTCCCAATTCCACATCTGGGGGATCAGTTCCACTTTTGTCTCAATTATATGATGGGAAGACATATATATAAGGCACAGTGTTAGACAGCAGCAGAGAGTTTAATAGACTAAACTGGATATGGGAAAAGATCATCTGATACCAGTGCAAGTCATTTCTTCTTTTCGGTGACATTAATTTCAAATCTGAATTAAGTCAGGAATCAAGGCACTCCCCCTTCAAATGTGCATGTACTTTGGTAAGGTGCCGTTGTAGAACACTCGTATCTAAGATGTGCCATTGAGAGGATAGGTACCAGGGTACAAACAAATTACTGTGCGAGTCTTCCTCTCTTTTGAAATTAGCATCAATATACTCATTCATGCCGCTGAGCCATACTCCAGTGCTTTGAAGCTGCCCAGTTGGTTCCAGCACTGGAAAAATACACACAGTAAGCAGGCAGTGTGCATAGCTGTGTGAGGATCCCACAGAAATATCTTTTTCTCAGCAGCAGAAATACATGTAGCAAAATATTCATGTGGTTATCAGGAAATGCTTATTTGTTGCCTCTACTGTGAAGATTACAATGTAACAAAAAGTGAATAATGTTTATGCTCTGTAAAGAATCACAAATATTATTTTTGGCTAGGAGTTTCAAAGGAGCCCAGGGAGGCTCTGTGCCTAACTCCCCTAAACACCTTTGAAAATCCCAGCCCCATCACACTGGAAAAATAGAACTCAATAAATTCAGGCCAGATGTTTGAAATGAAGTAGAAATAATTGTATAACAAAAATTCTCAAAGTGGTCATCTTGATAAATGATAGTGACAGAAATTGGGCAATACACATCACCAGAAAGCAACATGCTTCACATTTTTAATAGCCGTCTTTGGCAAGGGGATAGGATTTCTAGATGTGGCAAAAATGTCTACAACTTTCCTGGTTGAACTTTTCACTCAGGTCAAGTCCTATGAATTAGGAAGTTTTCATCAACATTCTGTGTAAACCTTAGCTAATTTCGACATTAAAACAATGTGAAATTTGCAGCTTGGGCACAAGAGTTTTTATTTCAGTTTGCAAGTTTCTTTTGAGCCTGAAACTAAAAATAAAACTAAGGACAGGAAGAGTATGAGGAGACCCCGACACTGACTTTAACTAAGAATATTTGCATGAACCCTCTGAAGAACCATTGCCAAGATTCTGGTGATCATGGCATTTCTGCACCATATATACTAAAAATAGAGCTGGCGGGGGAAAAATAAATGGAGATTTGGGTTGATCAAAATATTTTAGAAATTCACTCAAATTAACAATCATTGTGGTTAAAAAAATCCAAAAGATGTCGATATAAAATATTTCAATTTTCAAAATGCAACATTGGGAGTTTTTGTAAACTGAGAATGACTTTCCATTGAGAAATTTACTTCTATTTCACTAAAAACGAATTTTTAAAAAAATTTAAAGCTTTTAAGTACAACATTTTATTTCATTGAAAATAATTTTTCCCCTCACTGTTCAGAATGGCAAGTAAACTGAAAAAAAAGTGTTATTCACACAGTTCTACCTACCCCCCAAAACAAACAAACAAACACACACCCTGAAGTTACCCCGAGAGTGGATGTGATGGGGAATGTCCCCACATTGGCCCCGGGAGGGTAAATTAGGCCAGGTATACCTAAATAACCAATGAAGATGCAAGTAGGGGAGAGATGTAGGCTATCAGGAGGCCACTACCTAGAACCAGGCTCAGCTGGGCAGGAACAGAAGGGCATGTATAAAGCCCAGGAGCTGCGATTAACGAAGGGGGACGACAGGGAAGGAGCACATGAAAGAAGAGTAACCCCACCGAGAGGGGCTCCAGTTATGTAGAAGAAATCTGAGAGAAACAGCAGCAGGGAATAGGACAGTATAGGCCCTAGCTACATGTTACAGGGTCCCTGGGCTGGCACTTGGGGCCCTACCAGCCACCGGGTAGTAGCACAGGGCATTGCAGTCATCTGTAAAACGGCTGGTCTAGAAGGACTGTGACTCAGTGACATGGCCAGAGGGCTAATCCATGAACCAGAAGCTGCTGCTCCAAGAGCGAGACAGGCTGCAGACTGAGAGATGATGATGCATAGAGAGATCACTGAGGAGGGGGCGGCACCTAGCTTTGCTAATCCCCAGGGACACCCGGGAGGAGGTGGCACAAGTGGGGAGGGAAACTTATCACAGTGGAAATGAGGTTTTATCATCTCAACACTGATTCTGGGATAAAATGTTAACACGACATATTGATTTTTCAAAGCTTTGCAAATAATTCAGTTAAGTTAAAAAGCCATTTAATTTTAAAAATAAAGACAATCATCACCTAATTAAAATCTTTATCCTGAAATGTGCTGCAGTACTAACACTAGCTAGTATTTCTCTACTTTGAGTTCTATTATCTATTGAACTCTTGCAGTTTATTCATTTTTAGAGTTCTAAAATGTGTCCGTAAGTCACACTGAGTGGATGTACATATTTTAAAAAACAGAAATGCACTTTAAAAAAAAAATCAATATCACTTAAATAAACTCTCCCAAAGCAAAATGCACCTCCACCATCATGTTCACCAATAAACACCTACAAATATAGATCAGCTGCTATGTAGATATCCAAAGGAATCAATGTTGGAAGTAAATTCCATAGCTGAGGACCATCTAACAGAAATGCCTACCCCCGCGCCCTCAAACAGTGGTATCAAGGGATTATTTTGCAGCTGTAGCCTGAACATTTAAACTATTATGATGTTAAATAAGGGCCCAGATTCTGGCCTCCAGCTCCATGGACCAGAGGGGATAAAGAAATGCTTTTATAGGGCAGCTGAGGAGTCCCTTCCTGCAAGCAAGAACATGTGTTATTCTAAATATTAAAGCAACAAGAACTTGTGTTTGCCAATTACTTTTTTTAAAATTCAAACATTACATAACACATTGAAGAGAACAGATAGTAAACAGCAGCCTATTATTCTGTTCTTGCCACCTACAGATTCAATCTATGCCTTCTAAAATGTATGCCTTTTTTAACCCATTACAAAAACGTGATGGCTGGCCCATGTCATTTCATAAAATGCCATTGAAAATTTGCCCAATGTAAAATTGAAAAGAAAGTTTCAAAACATGGAATTTGTCCATACACTATTGGGTGACATAATCCCATCCCTCCCTCAACCACCCAAAAAATTATTTGCTCAGCTCTGTTGCTAATACCTAGGAACTTTTAAAGAGAAGGTTGGAAAAGAAACAAAATAAGTATTTTAGAATACAAACTGTTTTTTTGTTGTTTTTTTTTATATAGCTAATTTTAAACCTAATTTCAAATCAATCTCTTCTAGCTGAAATTGAACAGATGCAAAATCTGATTCAGATTTTCTTTACACTGATTCTACACCAATGAAATGGTCATTGATATCCCGGATGTTAGTCTTATTTTACTCTGACAGAGAGATTGGAATCCAGAGTACAATGCATGATGATCTGCTGAAGTTCTGAGAACTGTGAGCCCTTGTGTTATCCTTTAAAATTCAACAGGTATGAACTTTGCTGCTGCTAATTGGGTGTCAGCTCTTGGGACTCTTCAAGACTCTGCCAGGCCAATCCTTGCCTACAAGGTAACATTCAGTGAACTCCAGTTCCCAAGTTCCTCAGACATCATTCTCTGCAGTACTCAGACACTCTTACTGAAGCTCCCACAAAACCTTGTCAAGTGAACTGCTTCTTTATGGATACAGTACACAGCAGTTTATTAACTTAACTGTGGTTGACAGTTAAAGCACTGAGTTGGTTTACGATAAAAGGAAAACAAGTTTATTAACAAAAGAACATGGTTTTAAGTGACAGGAATAGGGATAGAAATGGTTACAAATGAAAGTTAAAAAAATGCTTCTGGGACTAAAGCTCATCTTAAAGAACAAGAGTCTTTTGTTCAAAGAAGTTTTTCTTATCACAAGCATTCTTCCAGCATGGCTAGCCTGTTCTTTAGACAAGACTCAACAGACGGTGCTCAAAACACTTGGTTTTTTTTGAATCCTCAGATAACTTAGGGGTTCTCACCCCACCCCCCCCTTTTTATAGTCCAAAAAACCTTTGAAATTTTTTCTTTGAAAAGTAAGCCCAGACAAAGTTTCTCTCTCCTTCTGGCGTGTAGGTGCCATGCTGTATTATTCCCCCACTTGTTAGTTTAATAGGTTTGTTTACCTTATACATATATGTGCCTTCATTGTCTCTGTCTGACAACCAGGCTGATCAGACAAACAACATACATTATTTTCTTTAGGGCAGACTGGGTTTATACACTGCTAGCCAAACATATTTTAAGGTAATTCTAACACATATCACTAATTCTTTGTACATACTTATACATGCCCCATACCATGATTTTCAGGACCAGTGTTACCAGTTTGTACATGATACTTTACATGGCAGCTTTCAGATACCAATTATTATAGTGTGTTAGGTGTAATGAATACGTAGGGCCTGACAAGAGTTGCTGGCATACAGTAGTGAACCACCAATGGGCCTCTGTGCCACATACTGATATAGAATTAAATGCAATGTCAGTAGTTTGGGTACAGATCCAAGAAGGCTCAAAACAACCTTTAAAGAGGAAAGCTCAATTTAAAACTAAAGAACCTAATTATTTGCTTTTGTCACATGCTGCCAAATTAAAAGGCTTTTACTGAAATTGTAATTCTATTAACAAGACCAAATTAGGACAATGTTATTTGCTCCTCTCAGCTTTTGCTAGCATTAATCCCATGTAACTTTTGTGGTAGAATTCAAAACACAGATTTACATTAGTTGAACGTTAATGATATTTTATTAGTTTTTAAAAGGCAATTTTAGTCCTAACATGGTTGACATTATCCATGTATAACTCTAAAGCTAAGTGAATTTTTCAAAATGGTGCCATCTTTCCATGGCTACTGGTAAAGGTTTTTTGTTTGGTTTTTTTTAAGCAACAAAAGGAGTGATTTCCATAAATGTTTCCAGAAGCTGAAAGCTGTGCAGATATTCAACAAGAAATATCTTGTTTCAACTTTGATGAAGTAGACAGAGTTCCTTTAAAGAACAAAGTTCCTTTAAAGAACTCTTATTGAGAGCTATTGTCAGGATAATTTTCACCTGTATTTTCTTATACTCACTGCCAATCTAAAAATCTGTGTCATCCTACAGAAAAACTGAAAGTCCACTTTCAAGACCTGAGCACTGAAGTTCAAGACATTGGTAATTAGCTCTGCAACATGATTTCTTTTTCTGGTGTTGGCCCAAAGCTTGAAGTTCTTACTCAGGCAAGAGACCAGCTGTCTTCAAAGTAAGCTCTACCTAAGTAACGAGGTCAGGGTTTAGTCCTTCGTTATTTGCAGAAAGTGTCTAGCTAAACTCTATTCTTGAGCTGTAGCTAACCATTTTAAAAGTATAACTGTCATGTCTCAGTATTTTAAAAGAAACAAAAACAAAAAACCAAAACTTTCACAAGAACCTAAGCAAAATGGTGAAAATACAGATGTCATTCTAGAGTAAATACATTTGATCAGAATAGAGATTTGAGGATTAGTTTCCTTTACAGCACCCAGTATTATTCAACCATTCCAATCAGATCCCGGTAACCATTCCACATTTAGTTCAAAATTTCACCCTAGTACCCTAACTACAATTGACATTATAACTGTACAGAAAGTGTGTAAATTAAGAGCTTAGTTTCCTACCTCAAACTTAACTTAGAATCATAGAAGATTAGAGTTGGAAAGGACCTCAGGAGGTCATCTAGTACAACGCCTTGCTCAAAGCAGGTCCAACCCCAACTTAATCATCACAACCAGGGCTTTATCAAGCTGGGCCCTAAAGACCGCTTAGGATGGAAATTCCACCACTTCTCTAGGTAACCCATTCCAGTGTTTCATCACCCTCCTAGTGAAAAAGATTTTCCTAATATCCAACCTAGACCTCGCCTGACTGCAACTTGAGACAATTGCTCCTTGTTCTGTAACCTGCTACCATTGAGAACAGCCTAGCTCCATCCTCCCTGGAACCCCTTTCAGGTAGTTAAAGACTGCTATCAAATCCCCCCGCGCCTTCAGTCTTTTCTTTTGCAGACTAAACAAACCTAGTTCCCTCAGCATCTCCTCATAAGTCTTGGGCTTCAGCCCCCTAAACATTTTTATTGCCCTCCGCTGGACTCTCTCCAACTTGTCCACATCCTTTTTATAGTGGGGGATCCAAAACTGGATACAATACTCCAAATGCAGCCTCACCAATCCGACTAGACGGGAATAAGCTTTCCCTCGATCTGCTGGCAATGCTCCTACTAATGCATCCCAATGTGCTGTTAGCCTTCTTGGTAACCAGGGCACACTGCTAACTCATATCCAGCTTCTTATCCACTGTAACCCCTAGGTCCTTTTCTGCAGAACTGCTGCCTAGCCCATCGGTCCCTGGTCTATAGCTGTGCGTGGGATTCTTTCATCCTAAGTGGAGGTTTCTACACTTGTCCTTGCTGAACTTCATCAGACTTCTTTTGGCCCAATCCTCCAATTTGTTTAGGTCCTTCTGTATCCTATCCCTCCCTTCCAGGATATCTACCACTCCCCCTACCACAGTGTCATCTGCAAAATTCCTGAGGGTGCAATCTGCCCCATCCTTCAGATCACTAATGAAGATGTTGAACAAAACCAACCCCAAGACCGACCCCTGGGGTACTCCACTTGAGACCGGCTGCCAGCTAGACATCGAGCCATAGATCACTACCCGTTAAGCCCAATGCTTTAGCCAGCTCTCTATCCATTTTATAGTCCATTCATCCAACCCATACTTTTTTAACTCCCTGATAAGAATACTGTGGGAGAGTGTATCAAAAGCTTTGCTAAAGTCAAAATTTATCACGTCCACTGCTTTCCCCACATCCACAGAGCCAGTCACCTCTTCATAGAAAGCAATCAGGTTGGTCAGGCATGACTTGCCCTTGGTGAATCCATGTTGACTTTTCATGATCACCTTCCTCTCTTCCAAGTGCCTTAAAATGGATTCCTTGAGGACCTGCTCCATGAATTTTCCAGGGATTGAGGTGAGGCTGACCGGTCTGTAGTTCCCTCAATCCTTTCTCTTTCCTCTCCTGAAGATGGGCACTATATTTGCCTTTTTCCAATCATCAGGGGCCTCTCCCAATTGCCATGGGCTTTCAAAGATAATTGCGAATGGCTCTGCAATCACATCAGCCAACTCCCTCAGCACTCTTGGATGCATTGCATCTAGCCCCATGGACTTGTGTATGTCCAAGCTTTCTAAATAGTCTTGAATCGGTTCCCTCAGCACTGAGGGATGCTCACTTCCTCCCCATTCTTTGCCGCCCAGTGCAGTAGTCTGGGAGCTGACCTTGTCTGTGAAGACAGAGGTAAAAAAGGCATTGAATACCTCAGCTTTCTCCACATCCTCTGCCACTAGGTTGCCTGCCCCATTCTACAAGGGCCTACACTTTCCCTAATCTTCCTCTTGTTGGTAACATACCTGTAGAAACCCTTCTTGTTCCCTTTCATTCTTTGCTAGCTGCAATTCAAGTTGTGCTTTGGCATTCTATTTTCATTCCTACATGTTCGAACAGTATTTTTATAATCCTTCCTATTCATCTGACCAAGCTTCCACTTCTTGAAAGCTTCTTTTTTGTGTTTAAGCTCACCAAAAACTTCTTTGTTAAGCTGAGCTGGGCGCCTACCATATTTGCTATTCTTTCTGCACATCAGGATGGTTTGTTCCTTCACCCTCAATAAGGTTTCTTTAAAATACAGCCAGCTCTCTTTCATTCCTTTCCCCCTCATAATAGCCTATCAGGGGATTCTGCCCAACAGCTCCCTGATGGAGTCAAAGTCTGCTTTTCTGAAGTCCATATTCTGCTTCTCTCCTTTCTTCCTTTTGTCAGGAGCCTGAACTCTACCATCTCATGGTCACTGCTGGCTAGGTTGCCACCCACTTCTACTTCCCCTATCAATTTTTCCCTGTTTGTGAAAAGCAGGTCAAGAGGAGCACAGCCCCTAGTTGATTGCTCCAACACTTGCACCAGGAAGTTGTCCGCAACACTCTTCAAAAACTTCCTGGATTATCTGTGCTCTGCTGCATTGCTCCTTCCAGAAGATGTCAGGGTGATTGAAGTCCCTCATGAGAACCAGGTCCTGTGAACTGGAAACCTTCCCTAGTTGACTGTAGAAAGCCTCATCTACCTCGTCCTCCTGATCTGGTGGTCTATAACGGACACTCACCATGACATCACCCTTATTGTTCTTGCTTCTAAGCTTAACCCAGACACTCTCAACTGGCTTATCTCCAGTTTCATACTGGAGCTCAGAGCAATTGTAATGCTTTTTTACATACAGTGCAATTCCTCCACCCTTTCACCCCTGCCTGTGCTTCCTAAACAGTTTATACCCATCCATGACAGTGCTCCAGTCATGTGAGTTACCCCATCAAGTCTCGGTTATTCCAATCGTATCATGGTTTCTCAACTGTGCTGGGACTTCCAATTCCTTTTGCTTGTTTCCCAGGTTTCTTGAGTTTATGTATAGGCACTTGAGGTAACTGGCCGACTGCCCTACTTTCTCAGTGCAATTCAGGAGACCTCCCTTGTGTACCCTCCTCCTTCTGCTTCCTCCTGTTGTCTCCCTTCTCCACTTACCTCTAGGCTTAGGTCCACATCCTCCATCGAACCTAGTTTAAAGCCCTCCTCACTAGGTTAGCCAGCCTGTCTGTGAAGATACTCTTCCCTCCCTTTGTTAGGTGAATCTCGTCTCTTCCTAGTAATCCTTCCTGGAACAACATCCCATGATTGAAGAATCCAAAGCCTTTTCTCCAATACCTCCTGCGTAACCACACATTTACTTCCACAATGTGACAGTCCCTTCTTGGGCCTTTTCCTTCAACAGGAAGGAGGGACGAGAACACCACTTGTGCCTCAAATTCCTTTAACCTTCTTCCCAGAGCCACATAGTCTGCACTGATCCACTCAAGGTCATTCTCGCCACTGTCTCATTGGTGCCTACGTGGAGAAGTCGGAAGGGGTAGCGGTATGAGGGCTTGATAAGTCTCGGCAATCTCTCTGTCACATCCTGAATCCTAGCTCCAGGCAAGCAGCACACTTCTCTAGTTTCCTAGTCTGGATGGCAGATGGATGACTCCGTCCAGCACCACCCTTCTCTTTCTCTTGGGAGTGGTTGTCGTGGAACCCCCATCCCTAGGGCAATGCATCCCATGCCTTCTGAGCAACAGGGTCTCTTTCTGATCCATTCCCTCAGAATGGCCAACTTGACACAAAGGTATATGGCAGCAAATTCACTAATATGTATGGCTACCACTGCCCACTCCTTGATGGAATCAGAATTGCTCAGCTTGTCGTAAGACCTAGGATACTAACAACCAAAGAAGATTCTCTTTAGCTCAAGTGATATGCATGCAGAGTCTTGGCTGAATTGCTGATGCCACAGTGACAACTGACCAAGTGTGAGGATGTTCCATTTCCTCAGCAATAAGGGTATAAGAGGGAAACCCTACTCTGGAGAGAGTTAGTATTGTGTGTATGTGTATCCCCACTATTTCAAACAGGTATTTCTTACAATATTTTAATATTCAAGTTAACAGAGTCTATCCTTCAACCACTGCATGTGCAACACTTGTATAGACATTAACAAAGGGAATTTGATGCATGTCACACCTGCAGATCAGGTCCATGACAAGTAACACAAAATACATCATATGCACAACATTCCTGAAGTTATGGCAGATGGGGGAACATAACTTTGACTCTTTTTTAATCTTTGTGAAATTTAAAATTTCAAACCTATTGTTACATTAAAAAAAAAACTAAAGAGAGAAATCATAAGAGCAGGGCTAGAGTTCTATGTACTCTAATGCATGCACACATCTGTAACATTACACAATGTACTTGGGAAATACATGTGATGTAGTCTAACAGAAAATACATTCATTACACATTGACAAATATATATATGTTAGATAAGCCAAATAGTCATTACTATATGTGCCATTATGAATCTAATTACTGAAATAAATGTTGATACATTTATTCCTGTGTGCTCAATTCCAAATATACATGTAACTGAGTATACCTTTATCTGGAACATACTACTCAGAGTACACAATTTTTATTCCTTGCCCAAATTATTTTCAAAACTTAGTGAAGTCCACATTGCTAGTTAACTACATGTATGCCAACGGTCACATCTCAAAACAAAACCTTTCCATAGTTGACACAGAAAACTTTAACAAAATGACCAAATTGAATTTTACCAAAACTTTCTACATTGAAAAAAGAGTTTGCCACTTTTTGCTTGAGAACATGCATAGAAGTGTGCATCCTACTACGGAGTAAGTTTAATTAAAAGGTTAAACACCTGAATCACAGGTTTAAGATTGAAAAAAGATTCCATTATAATTATGTCATTACTCTAAGCTATAATTACACACTACTCTCCTATTTACGAAAAATGATCTATATGTATAATCATGCTAATATTGAATTTATTACTGAACATGTGCATATACTGCACACCTTCATATTAGCAGGATGATCACATATGATCATTCTTCTATTAAAAATATGAATATAAATGAGAAAAAGGTAAGTTGGTTTAGCCTTTCCATTATTAATTTATCCCATTTCCAATTATGGATTTATCTGGTAAATCAAAGGTAGAGATGATAATTCATCCCTTGTCCATGATTTCAATTAAACTGGTTTGGCCATATTGCACAATTCCTTATTAGGTTTCTTGAGTCATCAATGACAACTTTTAGCCATGATTATCACTGCAGTCACCTATGTTGTGGATGTTATTCCTTTAAGTACCAATAGATAGACAATCCCTGCCCTATGGAACTTATCAGCTATAACTTCTGTCCTAACTGTGCAAGGTCTAATGTTTTTATTTCACAATTGTTTTCCAGTTCTATTATTTTTGCTGTTCTATTTCTATGGAGCTAAATGCAATTTTTCTGTGCACCTTGGTATCAGTGTGTTCCTTTCTTATCTCCTAAAGAGTCAAAATATTGCCACCAATGCTATGTCCTGTATCTTTTTTCCCCTCCATTTCATACTTGTCACAGACAATGATAATAGTTTTCAGTTTTCTCAAAATTTCACGCCAAGACACCAATACATTCTTCAGCTCTCCAAGACATTTTAGTGTTAATGTTTCACCTTTGATCACAAAAATGAATGAGGATCTTTGCTATTGCTCCACTACTACTTTCATCTTTAGATAGCTTTTGTTGTCATTCAGGATTTTCAATATCACGCTGACAAATCTCCTTTGTTAAAGGTTTTTCTCTTCAGGTCTCATTAAAAATGGCTTGAGAGATCAGTTGACTTGCACAGCTGTCCATCTTCTTACTCTTTATTTTCATATACTTTTTACATCATGTCATTTGTTTGCTTAATCATGTTGCTGTCGCTGTTACTAAATGCTCTGTCAGCATTCTCTTCTGAAGAGAAATAATTATACTCATTTGCCAACATCACTTTTCAGTTATGGTCCTTATAAGGCTTCCTGCCTTCCCAAATCATATATTTGGTTTCTTTATATTGTAATACTCCTATGATCATAGTTTATCCTGGCAATCTTCCTGACAGTCAGCAATATTCTAGGTCCAATCTTATTAATATCTTTGTATTGCAGCACAAATAGCACAAATTTGCTAAATCAGAATAAAGTCCAAATTGGTATTAACTTATCTACAGTGGACCATCCTTACAGGTAAAATTCACTACTGATGTCACTAAAGATTTTTTCTCAGAAAGGAAGGAAGGATCCAAAATTTCCTGTTAGAAACTGACTCATTTTTAAAATCTGCTAGTTGGAAGATTTTACAGCTCATTTTCTGTCTCATGGCCTGATCCGAAACACTTTGGTATATATAAGAGCCTTTCCATTGACAACAATGGATTTTGAATACAGCCTTTAGTCATTCATCCCACAGTCTATTTTCAAAGTTTTTATATTGGGAAGCTTAGTGGTCTGGTATCACCTGCTTTTGCTGTATGTGCCTTTTGAAATACTGTAAACAACATTTTTCCCAGACTAAGGGGAAAATAATATCCCTAGACTATGAATTCAAAATGTCTGTCCCTGGTGATGGAAAATTAACTAAACCTATTGGTTCTGGAGTTTTATCTTCCAACTATCAATTTATACTCTCTTGAAATTAGCAAATTTCCTAAAATTGATTAAGTAATAATGTCCCATCTCTTTCATGATCTCAGAATGCAAGAACAGAATCTGGTTGAAAATTTGCAACAACAAATTACTGTGCTTATAAACTGGTTTCTAAGGGTCACTATATTTTGAAATTTGGAAAAAACACATCCCACCAAACTCAAGTAAAATATCCGAAAATAGCATTTAACTCAGCAATACATGGTAATTTATCTCTTGATTTTGTAAACAGGCCTCCTGTATTGTAATATTCAAATAATCTTTTCAACTTTACAAGTTTACCTATTTGAACCAAAGGAACTGCTGATATTTGTGCTTTTACAAATAAAATGCTTAAGAGGGACCCTAAAATGGAGTTCAGAAACCATTTACTGAAGTTGATGAAGCCTAGTTGATCTTTGCCAAAAGCTCTAGGGTTGATATCGGTAAAAAAGACCTGCAAGATTTCCCTGAAGTATTAAAATGCCCACCACGTTTATTTCTTCAGTAACTGCCTCACATAGGGATGTTGTCTCAGAAGTGAAGCACATCTGTTGTAACATCAGCCCTACTTCTGCCACTGTAAAAACTACAAAACTACGCTTTCGAAGATGCATGTTGATAAGAGAATTACTGGAAATTGATATTTTCTTCTTCTCTGTACCTCCCTCCCCGCCACATGTGAAGGATTCAAAGTTGTGCAATATTTAATTTCACCACCATGAAGAAAAACACTTATTCAATTCACAGATAAATCAGAGAATATTTCTTTAGTGGGGAAGCACTTTTTCTGTTGTCCTTGATGTTCAGCACAGTGCTGCAAATCCCCAGGAAGTTTTGCAGGCAACAGAATACAATACTTAGTTTTTCTATTCATGTTACACTCAGGAACCCTTGGCATCAGAAACTGAAGATTCTAGCATGGGCCATCTCAAAACACTAGCTCAGATTAGCATTATGGCATTTCAGTGCTGTATTTATTTATAAATCATAGACATATAGGGTTGGAAGAGACCTCAGGAGGTCATCTAGTCCAACCCCCTGCTCAAAGCAGGACCAACCCCAACTAAACTATCCCAGCCAGGGCTTTGTCAAGCCACATCTTAAAAGTTTCTAAAGAAGGAGATTCCACCACCTCCCTAGGTAACCCATTCCAGTGCTTCACCACCCTCCTAGTGAAAAGCTTTTTCCTAATCTCCAACCTAGACCTCCCGCTTTGCAACTTCAGGCCATTGCTCCTAGTTCTGTCATCTACCACAAATGAGAACTGCTTAGCTTCATTCTCCCTGGAACCCCTTTCAGGTAGTTCAAGACTGCTATCAAATCGCAGACCCCCACTAGTTCTTCTCTTCTGCAGACTAAACAAGCCTAGTTTCCTCAGCCTCTACTCATAAATCATGTGCTACAGCTCCTTAATCATTTTCGTTGACCTCTGCCGGACTCTTTCCAATTTGTCCACATCCTTTCTGTAGTGGGTGGCCCAAAAATGGACAGTGTACTCCAAATGAGGCCTCACCAGTGCTGAATAGAGGGGAATAATCACTTCCCCTGATCTCCTGGCAATGCACCTACTAAGGCAGCCCAATATGCCATTAGTCTTCTTGGCAATAAAGCACACTGTTGACTCATATCCAGCTTCTTGTTCACTCTAACTCCCATATCCTTTTCTGCAGAACTGCTGCTTAGTCAGTCAGTCCCCAGTTTCTAGCAGTGCATAGGATTCTTCCATCCTAAGTGAAGGGCTCTGCATTTGCCCTTGTTGAACCTCATCAGATTGCTTTTGGTTCAATTCTGAAGTATCTTGAGGACAAATTTTATTTCATAAATTGTTTTGATTTGTTAAATTTCTCACTTTCTGAAAATGTCTAAACCAGAAAACTTGTCCATTGCTATTTTTTACATTCATTTTCTCTTCTATATTTTGTCACATCCTAGAAATCAGTTCTCTCTCTATCCCAAGTAATATTCAGTTAGACAGAGCTGACATCCTTGTTCTCCTATCCAGATGTTGATGTTTTAATAGATGGGCCTCTTTTTGTGATAAACAGTGATAGCTAATGAACTTGTTTTTAAAATGATTACTGACTCAATTCCATTTCACATTTAAGAATGAACACATTTTATGTTAACATCTGAAAAGGGATGATTTTTAAACGAATGCTCAGTTACAACATGTGCAATACAACAGGACTGGTAAGATGTTTTCTTTTTAGTGCTCTAATAATACCAATCTTGGATATTCTTGTAGCACAACAGGAAAAAGGTCCCCTTGTTATTTTAAATCAATACTTTATTGAACAAGTTTTAGAAAGAACAAATAGAAACAAGTGTTCAAGATACCTATGGGTACAATTCTGCCCTGCTACAACAAATTGTTGCCTAGTATTTAATATAATTTATTTATGGTTGCGTCTACAGTGTACTAGGTGTTTTCCAAACAGAAAGTAAAATGTGCTCTAAGGATCTCATACATTTTTATTTAAATCATAACTATTCATCAAGAAAAAAAAAGAAGAGAATTCAATATTAACACTGGAAACAAAAGCACTGATTACCAAGTCAAAAGACAACACAATTTAAAGTACCCATTGTGCTGATTTGGGGGTTCTGTCTGGACCAGTTCTGAACTGTGGATGATTTTATTGAATTGTATCATAAAAATACTGTGATGGTAGAATCCTATGAGTTAGCAGGGTTGTGTCATGTCTCTGACAGGCTAGGACAATGGTGAATGATCAGTACTCAATAACTCTATTCAAAGTAAATCATAGCAGGACAATGGGTTTGCTCTAGCTGGGAGAAGACACTTGTTCTCTTGTTGAAGGAAGAGGAGGTTTGAAATCAATGAAAAGTTACCATGAGGCAGAAGAAAAGAAGCAGGTGACACCAGCAAGAGTCTATTGAGGGACTCTCAAAGGATAACTGGGGGAGAGGAACATTTTGCACCAAATGCTATAGGTAGGCAGTGAAGCACAGGACCCTGCCTGCCCAACACGGTTCCCAAGAAGGTTGAACTAGTGAGGGGCTTTGCATTTAGAGTGGTTGATTGTTTTATGTAAACTATACTCTCCTTTGTTTTACATGTTTTAGGATAAAAAAGCATAAAACTGGGCAAAATGCACATGTATCTACTGCTTTACAGCTGCTGCGTGTCCCAGAGAGAGTTAAACTGTAACCAGAAACTTAATGTCTTTGAGATGGTGTTTGGGGAACAGGGTGTGTTTAAGTACTGGGGAGCCTAAAGAATCACTGCTGTGCCCAGAGAAGCTAGACCCCTGGATATCAGGTTCCACCACTTTGGCGGTGGGGGGACAGATAGAAGGTTACACCCTGAGAAGTGCCTACAGACCCCAAGATTAGACTCCATTCAGGATCCAGAAGTTTAGCACACCATAGAGGATACAGAGCACAGAGGTTTGTACTCCCCTGACAGCAGTCCTAGTGGATAGCTGCAGGGAGAACTCGCAAACCCCTTTTCCCATGGAAAGGAAGACAAAACCCAGAGGTTCCCAGGCAGTTCCTCAGCATGAAGGAATCTGGTGATTACCTAAATCTGCCATGAGAACTCCTATGCTCTTGACTGCCCTGCTCCTGGCTCTTAGGGCAAGGGCTATTCCAAAAGGAAAGGGGATGTGGCTAGTTGCCATGCCATCAACCAATTTCCAGCTGCTGGAATGGCCCCTTCAGACTGTTCTGTTTTATGCTGGAGACCTGGACTGCTCCTGGCCACCCCACGATCAGGAGAGCATAAAGATGGCTTTAAATGCCACATTTGCCCTCTCTCTTGCCTGCTGCAGAGGTCAGCTCATCCTGAGCAGAGAATCTGGTCCTTTACATCACAGAAAACTGCAGGTGCTCCAAGTATCACTGAAACAAAAAACTAGAGAAGAGACATAATGGATCAGAATTTAATTGTATGGTCCTGATCCAATTGCTCCTACTTATATGAATAGTCCCTCTGAGGCATGTGAGTAAAGTTTACAGGATCATGTCTTTTAAAAAAATAGAATAAGAGAAAATGTGAAAAAGTATGTCTGAGGACCAATCTAACATTTTGCAATTTTTTTGATATACACCTGTGTCAAAGCATGAGCAAAGCAGACTCTGGCTCCAAGTTAGCAGAGAATTGCCATATTCAGTCACATGCCCGAGTTCAATCCATCTACGTATAAAGAATTCCTATTTTGCCATTTGGCAGAAGATATTGTTTCAGTATGTTTGGGGCTATTTAATTTTCTCAAATTTTGGCAATAAGCTTCTGGGTTTCCAGCCTTGAGCACAAATATATTTTGGAAATGTTTACTACAGCATTATTTATTTGTGCAGGTGACATCCATACTTACATAAAATTGACAGAAGGTGAAAACCACTGAAGGGGCCAACGATGTGAAACTCTCTCATTCATTTACATTAAGTAACAAGTCTATTGACTTGTAAAATGACTTGAGTCAAATGGTAATGGCAAATCTGACAGAATATTGCATTAGATGTTAAATATTAAAATATTTTGTAATGCAGTCTGCAACGTGTGTCTGTTGGTGCCAAATATTAGATTATAATATTAACAATGTACACATGAACATACAATACAAACTTCCTTACTGAAGTGATAAAATACCCCTACAGGTCATGTTATAGTGACAGCTGTTATCTTTGTCCTATAAGGACTTGAGTTAAACTAGGGGGAAAACAAAACAACAATCCAAATACTCCACTAACTCTTATAAGCTGTGATAGGCTGACAGAAAATTGTCCCAATATTACCAAGAAGATGCTCTTCACCTACTACAGTGATCATTTTTCCCACCCAAGCTACTGAGAAGGGAACTGGGCTGTGGGTTAAGTGTGGTTCGGTGAGTACCTATGGGCTGTTCTTACATATTATTTTGTGTTTAAAATGTGCAGTATAAGCACTCATAACACAGGATGGGAGCATCTGTGTAGTAACAACTACTACTACTTGTTAGGTGTTGGCTGCATGTGTGTTCTTCCAGGGTGAATGCTGTCCCAGCTCTGCGCTGCTAGCTGACACAGTGAACCACGACTGGATTACCCAGTAAGACCAAGAGATCTGTTTCAGTAACGAAGGCACCAGGACAGGTTTATTGCTGACGAAGCAAGTAGGAAGTGCCCTCTACATGCTACATGTACACTTAATACATGTATGCCTGTTACAATGGACCAGTTCAGTAAACAGGGGGAGTTTCCGTTCCTCACTTGGCAAGACAAAGACTCTCTCTTTGAGACGCGCTTTTCTACACTGATACAAATAAGTTTCATATTGCCTCTCTGACATGCATCATTGCCACCTTCTGATGTGGCAAGATACCATCCTTTACTTTGTACAGAATGGTTCAGTTAAAACATTTCTATCATATTGTTATCTTGACCTTGGAGGGGACAGAATGTCCTTGTTATATTTGAGGAGTGAGCTTGTACCATTCCTGGTATCAGGTGTTCTGTGCCTAACATTTCTTTAGGAACATGTATTTCTGCAATACCAGCTCTGCTTTTGTGATTTCTGACTTCTGCTAACTTTGCTTCATAGTAACAGGGCTTAACTATTGTCTTAGCTCAGGCCCGTCATGCTATGCCTTGGGTCTTAGATTCTTACTTTTAATACACTACTATTTTACAAATACAAATACATAAAATAATTAAATAATTCCTCCCTTTTGCCAAGGTCATTTCTCTAATCTATACTCTAGGGGGGAAAAATATCGTCTATAAATTAATAAAATAATTTATTTAGACCCTGAGCCTCCTAACACATGCATACTTAATTCAGTGCAAGTGATCAATCCCAATTAAGTTACACACATAAATGTTTGCCTTAAGCATGGCTGCAAAAATCTTCAAAAATCAGGGGTAGAAATATCCCAGAAAAAGAATTTGTTGCATGTTTGAATTGAATAGCAATTAGAGATGGTCAAATACCAGGCTAAAATACAATTATTTAATCAAATATTATTGATGAGAGATTAACACAGCAAGAAAAGATACATTACCACTCTTAGTGAAAGTGGACTCTATGGATATACTGAAATTCTATTCTAATTTCTATACTGAAATTAAAAACTTGCAACTGGTACATGCTAGCTCACTCTAGCTCAGGCTAACGGGCTGTTTAATCACAGTGTGGCAGTTCATTCTAGGGCTGTAGCTCAAGATCTGGGAGCTCACAGAGTTTAACTTGAGTCCAAATGCCTACACCCCAATTAAACAGATATTTGCCGAAGCTCTGCAAGACTGAGACAGCTGACACAGGCCAGCCATAGGTGTCTAATTGTTGCATAGCCATACCTTGTATCTTTCTCCTTTGTAACTTGTGGGATGCTAGCAATCTGAACTCCCAACCCTCTGTCCTTGGATAGGGTGTTAGATACATTTTTTGAGTTAAAAATATTTTCCCATGATTAATTTTACCCTGGGCACTTAGGACAGAGAAATCCCATTTACTGCTACAGACTGGGAACTGACTGGCTAGGCAGCAGTTCTGCAGAAGAGCACCTGGAAGATACAATGGACAGGAAGCTGAATATCAGTCAACAGCATTCCTTTATTACCCAGAAGGCTAACGGCATATTGGGCTGCATTGGTAGAAACGCTGCCAGCAGATCAAGGGAAGTGATTATTTCCCTCTGTTTGGCACTGGGGAGGCTTCATTTAGAGTACTGTGTCCAGTTTTGGGTCCCCCACTACAGAAGGGATATAGACTAATTGGAGAGTGTCTAAAGGAGGGCAACTAAATTGATTAGGAGGCTGGAGCACATGACTTATGAGGAGAGGCTCGGGGAACTAGACTTGTTTAGGCTGGGTCCACACTGATGGCAGCAAATTCGCCTCCATCACATCGATTGCTCTGGATCGACTGAGCAGTCTGTATAGACCCCCAGCGTTCCCTTCGACGCAGCTCAGTGTGGACACCGCACAGAGACGCCGCAAAGTCAACGGGAGATGCGCAAGTGATTTACGTCACTTGCGTATCTCTCATCAACTGCCGCCGAATCGCAAAGTTAAGTGTAGACCAGGCCTTAGTCTGCAGAAGGGAAGAATGAGTGGGGCCTGGGATTTGATAGCAGCTTTTAACTACCTGAAAGGGATCCCAGGGAGGATGAAGCTAGGCTGTTCTCAGAGGTGGCAGATGGCAGAACAAGGAGCAATGGTCTCAAATTGCAGTGGGGGAGGTCTAGGTCAGATATTAGGAAATTTTTTCACTAGGAAGGTGGTGAAGCATTGGAATGGGTTACCTAGGGAGGTGGTGAAATCTCTATTCTTAGAGATTTTTAAGGTGCAGCTTGACAAAGCCCTGGCTAGGATGATTTATTTGGGGTTGGTCCTGCTTTGAGCAGGGGGCTGGACTAGATACCTCCTGAGGTCCCTTCCTAATTTTCTTTGATTCTACGTGTTCTGTTTTCCTAATTAATGAAGAAGTTTCTTCTATGTCCTCAGCTTACCTGATTGATGAGCAAAACTGAATATCTAAGCCAATCATTATTACTAACAGTTGCAATAACCAACTGTTCTTAATGAGTTAAAAATAGTTTGAATGGGTCATTATTTCATCCATTACAGAAGCCATCTGCAACAAGAAGTATCCCTCATCAATTCCCCAGTAGCCCTTATCAATCACTTATTTTATTTCTAACATACTTCTGCAGACTTGTCATTAGTTTGAGGGACCTTTTTCCCTGGAGACAGATTCCAACAGACCTGAAGATGATGAGGATAATTCGATACAGTGCAACACTCAATCACAAGAAACTCCTGAATACAGGTCACTCACAGGTTAAAAACCTACACTAGACTGTAGACTACAGGCATGCTCTTGCTAACATTGTGAAGATTCTGGAAGAATAATTAATATGATAATTAATATAATATAGAAAGAAAAATAAAAGACTAAAAAGGTTAATATTCACAAACATGATAGATTTCCTGTCTTTGTCTTTCTAGCCAGGCTAGAAACACCACGGCAACAGCTTCTCCCTTATGGGATTCTGGCACTCATACTTCTGCTTCCAGGCATTATCAGGAATGTGCAACAGAGCCCAAGATATAAAAAGAAAAGTTATACACATTTTAACACATCCAACATCTTTTAGTCCAGGTTCTGTTCACCATTTGGGACAGGTTGTGCCAATTCTTAAGTATGATGTGGTTTTCTATATCATCCATCCTCTTCGGAGGAGATTTTTCAAAAGTGCTCAGGGTTGCCCAGCCCTGCTCCCCCTGAAATCAATGGGACTATCTAAAGGATCACTGTTGCTAGGGCCTGAACACCCTCTATACTCCTAGTGTCAGCGGGAATTGAGGATTCTTGCAGGTCTGTGCCACAGGTGCTTTTATTGACCCAAGCATGGCCTGACGCATTCCTAGTACGAAGTTAATGATCCTGACATTCTGCCGGTGTGTGGACCTCAGTACTAGAAATACAGTTTGAACAGAAAGGCTATACTGTTCATAAATACTTTTATTATGAACTTCAGTCATTGACTATATTTCATGAAAAATATGGAAATCCCTAAGTGCCCACAATAATCTCTTATTTTAGGCTTTTATACTGCATGTGTCTCATAAAATAGGACAGCCACCACAACAAACTCAAGGACACTGTGAAGGATCTGTCTTAAAAGTTAAGATGGCTCTACATCCTACACGCTCCGGGAGCTGGTAAGCAATGTGACAGGTGGAAAAGGCACCCCCACGGGGTGGTGTTGCACACAGGGTTCCAATTGGTTCTCATCCTTTTGAACAATCTTCAGATATGATTGAGAAATTCAACGCGTAAGTCAAGTGGGTATGTGTGGGCACACATGCACAAAAGTGGCATGAAGTTCACCTTTGAACTCTTCCATCCCTGTGTCTCCTATGTGGAGTCCCAATCCTCAGGTATAAAATTATACTAGCAACAAACAGCTCCAACGTGCCAAAACCATAGTTGGGGATCAGCGGAGTATAAGGGGAAGCAAGCCATACCCACTTTCCTCCAGCTACTTCTCTTTTATGGGAGATGGATTAATATAGTTACCTTTATGCTGGCTCTATACTGTAGGAAGACTCCCACTTTAGGGGTTACCCCCTTCCCAGGGCAAAATATGATGGTTTATGGCCAGAACCTTGAGCACAAAGCTGCTGCTGCACAACATGTCTAATGGATAAATTATTAGAAATGAATATTCAAGATTAGCTCATGAAATGCTCACATAAAACAATGAAAGGTTATTTTACTTGTGTGCAATACTTTATTGGTTTGCTTATAGCAGTTACAGAATCCCTCTCCCTTTTTTTTTTTAAACTCATAGCTATGAGCGAGAAGAACTTCTGGAACTTACCCAGATGGGTCACCATGAGCTGGATAAGGTGCCAATCTGTTGTTATTAGCTCAGTTGGAAAGGTTATGACGACACTAGAAAGAATTAAATGACCTGGAAAATTCAATCTATGGAAAAGTCTATTGTACGCATCTCCATTATTTCCACCTCTATGCATCACCAGAATGGTGGAACAACATGATTTGCAGTGGTGATAAATACAAAAAAAGTCATTTTTCAGTATTCCTTTTATCCAGAATAAACCATTTAAGGTTCACTAATCTTCCCCACAGAAAACATCTTGTTCTCTGAAGATTCTTCCATGCATTCAATATGTTAATCTTGGGGAAAAATCACCACATTTGGAAGAAAGTGAAGAACTCTATTTAAATGGCTAGCAAACTGTGTTTCTATTTCTGTCCTTCAGTGTTCTGACTATCAGTATTTCAGGCTGTCTAAAATAGCAACATACAGTAAAACCCACTACACATTGGAGTTTAGAAACTGTTTTTTGCTAAATATTGCAATTATTTTCCCTTGAAGTTTGAAAGGAAGAGTAGTTTCAAAACAAGGGCAATCTCCTATTAAATCTAATCACTGTCCCCTGGAGCAGCTAATACAGGTAAGGACAGTTAAAAAGAACTGACATACAATATTCTCAAATATACCTAAATGGTCACTGAAGCCTTCTTTTTGTGGGTTTTTACACACATAATAGTTTTGCTATTTTGTACGAGCAATTAGATTGACATGAAGGGACAGAGTCTCTGGTGTGCCCCAGCTACTCTGATTCACTATCTGTATATAGCACCTGTGTATGTGGAGGATCCAGCTTGAAGGGGAGTACCTAGCATGGTAGAATCCTCATGGGGAGTAAAACCATAGCAGCAGCTCTGAAGTCAAGCATCTGGGTACCCAATATACATGGCAGAGGAAAAGAGGCATAGGAAAGGCATCCTTATGCCTCAGTGATCCCTGGCTGAGGTCATGGGTAGGCAGTATAAAGTAGAGCAGCTGTGAGTCAATACAGAGCAAATGAGGATCAGGGAGTCAAAAAGGTAGCTAAAAGCCTTCTTCACAGATCAGCTCCTGACCTTTGCCATGCACAGCTCAAGATCTAGCCTGAAAATCTGCCAAGATGTTTTAGTAGCAGATTTTTGGTAGCCAAGAGCCCAGTAATATGACTGAATCACTCCCCACAACTGGAATACCAATAGTTATGCCTATTGCTGAAGGCAACTAAAAGACGACCTGTCTCAAATATTAGCAGAACTAACAGACCAGGAGGGGAGGGTGAAGTGAGTGACCTCAACAAGTAAACATGAGCCTCTGTCCTTCTGACTTAAGTTGTTTTTCCCAAGTATTTAGTTTTGCGAGATGGAAAGTCTGGCAACAGTTAACTATTGCTATAGAGTCGGTTATCTGATGGAAAGTCCCGCCCACCCCTGCCTAACTGATGGAAGATTCCAGCTGTCAGGTAGACAAAGCTCCACCCTTAATTTAGCTTCTGCTCAGCAGCTTTTTTGATGAACAAGCAATGTAATACTAACAAATTAGATATAAAAAGAGGAACAAATCTGAGTTCTCTCCAAGTTCCCCTGCAAATGGAAATCCAGCCACTGAATATTGACAGTTATTCACTTGAGCCCTCCTCAAGACCCTGGGTGCATATGAATCTGAGGGTGATATGGGGTGCTACAAACCTGTTGCAGACGTGTATAAGTGCTGAAGACTAAATAAAGTAGAAGCTCTGAGTGAAAGCACTATTGTCTGTCTGCCGGCCTGCATCAACTGTCTATTGGATGGACAGACATGTCCCCATTGATTTATTTCCCAACGCGGCCTTGCAAAGAGTAAAGTTACCAAGAGCTTTAGATTCAGCAAAACCCCAAAGTAACAATGTGATTTTTCCTCACACCAGTGAAATCAGAATCAACAGGATTTTTCTCTGACTAGCAAAAGCAAAAACATTAAGTGGTAAATTGGAAATTTATGTTTCATCTTCAGTAGAACTAGGATACCAAATTCTAAGACCAAATTCTGCTTCATCACATGTGACCAAAACATGAAATCAAGGGGCTACTTGGGTGTCAGGATAGAATCTGGCCTCTATTGTCTGATATTACTATTACATAAGAAATGAGGCATAGTGGTGCAAACCCAAAATACTGTAGCTAGAGTTGGGCAACCAATACCACAGAATCCAAACACACTCCTAATTATGAAGCTTGTCAGATCCAGATACTCAGCCATGTAGTTTGTATCTTTAGAATGGACAGAAATCCTGGATCCAAACACACTCAAACTTTAAAGGAAGTTTTGCTCCAGACTGAAACTATGTGGCTAAGATCTCTCTCTAAATGTGTGGACACAGTGAATTAAAATTACTGTACAATATTATTGGTGAGCAGCTGTTGTTTTTTCTGTTTTATTTTTTTGTTGGTATCAAACTCCTCTTACTAGCTATGGTATAATGCACTTTACATGAATATTTAAGAGGAGGAGAGAGCTTTTCACTTTGTAGATCAGGGAATCCTACCATGGGCATAAATCCATACAAATGCAGTGATGCTGGCAAGTCTCCAGCAATATAAATTCTTTATGAGAGGGCTAAGCTAGTGATGGCTGCACCAGTTACCATCAAAATGTCTGCTTCTCAGGATCTCAGGCTGGCACTCCTTTTAATATATAGATTATCCTTCAATAAATCCCCTCCTGAGAGTAGGGCTAGTATGCAGAACGCAGCTTCAAGTTAAACTGTCAGTCTTTCTAATGAAAGCTTTTAGTGGTTGAAACAACAGACCAGGCACAAGAAAAAAGAATGAAATTGTGTAATATTTAAAGTGACAGTGTGAATCTACTCTCGTTGGGTTCATCAGTTCAAATCCAGTTATGTCTGTTTGGAGTGCACCATCTGTCTCATTTATTTCAATAGCTTTCTATTCTTCCAATATAACTCTCAATTAGTTGGGTAGACAGGTAAAACATCTGACATTACAACAGTGAACTATGCACTTCCAAATATGTTTGCACAGGCACATGTTACACTTTAACAAGCTTCTTATCCCCAACCTAGAACTTTGGTTTATTAATAGGTTAACATTAAGGTTCTTCTCAAAAATTAATTAGAGGCATTTTGAACTACATGAACATAATTCATTCAGCTGGTAAATGATGAAGTACACTAGTTAACAGGTAACCATAGACATTTACTCCTTCATTCCATTTCCATCTGCTGATGCTTCCCCAATAAATGTGATTTGGCTATCCATCATCTATTTGGATAATGAACATCGGATCCAAAATCTCTTATCTACAGCTGTTGTACTGCATCACTTAGCATTGCATTAGGCTGCCAGCAAGCACCATGCATTTGTCCTGTTCATTAATGCAGTACACTGTATTACTTGAACACTTACAGAAAAATCATCTGAATTTAACTTCAGTGTTGGAGAGCTTTGCTTCTGTATATATTAAATATGCAAATACACACATACAAGTATATAATATATGAAAGTTAGCTTCAATTGCCCTCTGGAATCATTTTTTTAGGTGAAATAATAACTTATATGGGCCTGAACATTTCTCTGTCGGAAAATCAAGATCTGAATCCAAACTTTGCTCTGATTCCCATCATATCAATAATAGAATGAATGAAAACTCCAGCCCAAACACATTCAGAATCTTGGAAAGTGTAGAAGCCAATATGAACTTGGTATCTCAGGGTTGTCTCTAGTAGTCTTCAGTAACTGTATTTAATAATCAATTGCTATTTAACATGTAATTGCAGTCATTAAATTTGACCAGATAGCTGTTCAATGAACAGTTACATGTATGTTACAGTGACTAAAAACATAATCAATATCTTTCCAATAAATAAGTGGTATTAATGTCTATCTACCAATTAACTATTCCTACCATACCAAGTCTAAACCTGCCATAGGGTACACCCCCAATATTGCCAATAAGAACACTGGATAAGAATATTAATGCATATTTCCTTGGCAGGATTAATCAATTTATTCAGTCTAAATGTACCTCATTTAACTTAATTGTTCTTGATATCGGTCCCTCTTACCAGGGGATTTCTGATGGCAATAGTCTCTGTGATTGGCTTTAGTTTTGCAAGAACATGAATATTTGGGCTCAGAACACTAACACATTTGAAATAAAGTTGGTTTAAATAACCACTGTACCTGAATTCTGCTACCAGCTGTGTGGATGGCGTCCTTCAAAATGGAAACGGTCTCAGCAGATAGTCCTTGTATGAATGAAAACTGGTGAAGACAAGACGTTGAGCTCAGTCAAAAATATTAGAGTCCCTTCAGGTAATCTGTTGACCAGAAAAAAAAAGTATAATGTTATAGTCAGAGTTTTCACTCATTTAATCCCTCTTGGCATATGGAGACTGTCAGCTTTGTTATTTGACTTCCCGCTGTGATATTATTTCTGATATGTTGTGAGAGACAGCTGCTAAAGTTACCTATATGAACTAAGGTATCTCCTTCCTTGTTTTACAATGCATACATTGTCACACTCATGTGACAGTGCTTTGTTTTATACCCACAAAAGAGACATGCTGTTTCTTTAAATGAGAAACCAGTGAGGAGTCTTTTTCTCTTTTTATATAGCAAGCATGGGATTAGGATTGGGAAAAACTTTTGTTCATACTAAATCACTTCCTCTGATAACGTTTCCTCAAGCCATTGGATCAGACTACCTATAACAGGAGAAGTAACAAATTAATGTGAATTCTACTCTTGGGGTACTAGGATCTAGGGGTATCTCCCCCTTCCATTGCCACATGTAGTCTTGGGGGTGAAAGGAGGGGAAATGCAGAGATGAGTCAGTAGGAACAGAAGCAGCCAGAGCAGGGAAGTGTTTTACATTTGGACAGTCTACTGAAAACTGTAGAATATTCTGACTTTTTCTCCCCTGTGTTAATGGGCCATTTGCTCTAGTCCTCCACCTCCCTGAGTCTCTTCACCTCAGATTCACTTTAGAACTGCCTCTCTTTACACTCTTCTCCCCTGTCCTCTACCCTCACCCTGCGTCCCTTCATTTTTCTTTGCATTTGCTCCAGCCTACCTAGCGAACCCCACTCCAAAAACATGGAACTAACATAACTTTTGCCACCATCACATCACTCTGCTTATGTGATAGGTTCCTATTTCCCTCCTAAGTCTGTCTGGTCTATTCAGAGCAGGAAGCATCTATTATTGCATTTGTACAATGCCTAACACACTCCAGCCCCACATTTAATTGGCCCAAAGTCTCTACCATAATCAGGTTAAATAATAATAATCAGAAATTATGTAGTGGATATTTCAGTGTATTTTTCTACAACTGTATTCTCTTGTTCTTTTCATACAGCAGCTTTGGCCTTTTCCAGTGACCCCTTGCAGAGAATAGATAAGTACAACAGCTGCTGATTATTTTGGATTCAAAAGCCTGGTTTCGGATACCCTACTCAGACCACCTACCCTTGTGACTTCATGTAAACTACAGGACTAGCTCGCTGGCACAGAAAGGAATCCATACCACATCAAAGAGTGTCAGCTCCTTGGCTAATGACACAAGAAACTTAAGCAAAATACCACAGTAAAGAAGTTTCTTTGACTCACATAGGCTACAGCTCCCAAAAATAAACTCCCACAAAAAGCTTGATACACCTTGCAGTTTTCATTCTCAAGACTAGCTATGTAGGTGCCTTCTAATACCTAGAGCCTTTCCTCTGTTCTGAGCCCTACTATAACAAGCTATTTACTCCTTCATTTAGCTGAGCACTTGCTAACCTTTTTAAGGACCAGCTGCTGTTCAGGCTATCATCTGACCCGGAGCTGCTCAGCTTTAGCTTTGAGGTGCATGATTAGTTACAGGTGGAATTGGATCCATCTCCAGTTAAAGGCGGTATTTGTTCGTGGGGAGGACGATATGCTATTATCAATCCAGACAAAGACAACCCTTGTTGGAATAGTGACAAATTATTTATCTACTTTGAAAAGCAGAAAACTGCTTAGTGTAATTTTTTTCTCTTGTATACATATACATACATTCTAATCTTGTTTCATTTTTAGGAAGTGCCTTAAGACGAGATAGTTCAAATGCTTTTGTTTACTAATAAGCCACAAACGTAGTTTAAAAAATAAACTTCTGTTGAAAATTAAAATAAATCAATGAAATAAAAGCAAGCAAACAAACATAAAAGAATAATCTTCAGCTATGACCTGATTGTCACCATCATTGGACACATTAATGGAAGAAGCTCACAACTGGTAAAAAAGTTGTCAGCAGACAGAAACATCTGCTGATCACTGAAATCTTCAGAAGGTGTCCTGTGCAGTAGGGCGTGGTAATTAGAATGAAACAATAAATCATGCTCTTCACTTTTACAGCCCATTTAATCCTAGGATCTCAAGCCATTTTACAAACATTCATTAATAAAGCCTCACAACAGCTCAGCTGCAGATTCTACACTTTCCTCCTTCCCCTTTTCACAAGAGTACTGTGGTTGTGGAGAGAACAGGGAATTGAGAGGGGAAGAAGGTGGAGGAGCCAGGATCCAGAGACAGACAATACAACAAGACTCTGAGGAAAGATTCTTGCTTTACACTGCTGTGCAGTACCTCATGGCCACATGCAAGCCCGTGATCCATGTTGCAAGGGATCACCACATGTGGCTTTACAGGGAGGTGGGGAGGTTGGTCACACAGTGCTAAGTTAATTCATCCTCAAGTCATAAGCTGATATTTATCTCTGGTACAGCCTGAGAGGCAGCTGTTTCTACCCACAACAAACATTACTACTCCTGACACATCTTCTTCACTACCTTGTGAATGCATGCCTATTTGACAAAGTGGGAATGGCAGCCTCAAGGAGGATGGAGGAAGAGAAACTCACTTAACCACTTAACACCCCTCCATAGAAATCTACTAGTATTTTCTTTGTGCATTTACTCCTCTCCACATTGTGCACCAGCAGGGAAAATATTGGTTGTGGTGAGACAATTCTCAGGGTATCCAGCTGCCTTTGAACTGGGGTTTCTTACAATGGAGAGGCTCTAGCCACTGGGCTATGGGAATTCCTCAGTCTTGCCTCTTGAAACTGTTCCCATGTGTAAATAATTAAATAGTCATTGGGCCACAGAGCGTGAGAATGACTCTACAGAGTGGTATTAGGGCACTCACCTAGACCATGAGTGAGTCTAGTTAGTCCATGTGCCAATGATTAATTATACTCAATAGTGCAGCTTCAATAAGAGAGATTTGGGAATATGTCCCCCTCAAATATCCTATAGTCAATAGCTAGACCACTTCTTTACAAAGTAGGAGACTCCAGTTCAAATTCCTTCTCTACATTAGGTAAGGGGGGTGGGTTGAATTGAACCCAGATACCCATCCTAGGTGAATACCCTAAGCAGTGGGCTAAAGCTTAACAGGGAGCCTCCATTACCATTTTGTGAATCCAGCCCTTTACAATGCCTGGCAACAAACTATTTCCAGTCAAATGAAGTATTTTTTTGGGCTCAAAATGAAGTTTTTTTAATTCCGCAAAATGTTTCAGAATTTTGAAATCAGATTTTATTTTTGGTTTTTCAGACCTCCAGTGAATTGAAAAAATCAATTATTTTCACAGGTCTAGGTATACTTGCTTAAAATACTTTATCATCCTATCTAATGAAATCAAAATTCAAAAAAAAAAAGTTATCTTTGAGGAAAGGCTAGGATTGTAAGTAAAGCTTATGGCAAACATAAACATGCTGCGAAATTCAATGTCTACTGAAATGTTAAACAAGTTTTCTAAATAAATGCCTAGTGAAATAATCAGCAGGTGAGGAAGGGTATTTTGATCCAAAAAACATGTGCACCTTTGAATAAGGGATGTTTTGATAGCAAAGGGCCCAAGCCACCATGTTTGGATCTGGATTCACTATTCCCCAAAGTTTGGATCCTGAGGTTTAGATTCCTGGGTTTTGTTCAGAGCAACTTTTATCCTCAAGACAGCCATCTTAACCAGTAACTGAAAAAATATGAAGACAGAAACTTATAGACAGTAAGTATATTAAACTCTAATCAAGGTTCTGAATGTGCTCTCAGCATGCTGAGACATAAATTCTGTGTCAAGGCTCTCTGAACATTGTCACATGGGTGCTGCTGTTAATTTTGTGGTAGCCTAAGTGGAAAACAAGCCATCGCGAGCCGTTATCATTGAATTTGATATTAATATGAACAACACAATGAGAACTAGAATAGTTAGTTCAATAAACTCCTGTGGGTTTAGCTTTTTTTTCTCTCTCCATAGACCACAGATGTGCAGCAAACTGGAAATTTCACAAGTCAGGTGCTGTAGTCTGGCTTTCAAATTTAGAATCAGTGTGCTGCAGAAGCAATATTTCTACCTCTCTTCCTAGGATGCTTGTAGGATGGGACAAAGGATTCAATACCCCATCTGTCCAAACACACTTCCTAATGGTTGGTGACTTGCCCCTCTCCTCCTTCAGCATAGCTGGGCAAGAGCAGGAGGAGGAGAAGGAGGCCTCCTTTAATTTAGCCTTTCCTTTAGCCATGTGCTCCAATAATAATATTAATTACTAATAATAATTAATAGCTGCTAGAGAGCACTTTTGACCAGTAGATTTCAAAGCATTTTACAGGGGAAGTCAGTACCATTATCCCCATTTGTACACAGGCACAAACTGAGCCACACAGAGAGGGGAAGTGATTTGCCCAAGGTCCCCCAGAAGGACAATAGCAGAACTGATTTTTATGAGCCTCTCTGTCAACCTGCATGATCTAGTGACCTATGCTAGAGTTTGGTAGAGTCAGGGGCAAATTTTGCCTGAGCAAAATTCTGCAGTGGGAGCTAATTCCTAGGGTTATCTCTGCAGCTGAAGACACAGAGACTTGGATTTTAATATATTGAGAATAAATTCTAATTAATTACATTTAATTAATGCAATGGTGAAATGGAATGGTGGAATCTTAGTCACAGGATGTGGAGATGGTTACAGGTGGTGAGGTGGCATGCGTTTTGGCTTCTGTTGTCTGCTTCTCTTGGGTCAGCATTGAAGCCACTGGGTAACAAGCAACATAGCCCTGTATGCCTGGTTTGGGATTTCAATCCTCTAAATCACAAGCTAACAAACACAACCTTGTCACTATCATTAGTCACAAGTTTTTCTGTGCATCCTGTATCTTGTCAGAATCTTATCTCCCCTAAGCCCACTGTCAGGGAATCTGTCTCAATCTCTAACACACACACAAAAAAAATGGGGGGAGGGGGAAATCACAAGAGAGACCGTTGGCTACAGCTACTATTACAGACTTCACTCCCGCTGGATCTTCAAACTCTGTGACAGGGATGTGCTGCTGCACCTTTCTACTGAGAGAGCTGCTACTCCCGCCACCTTTGCTGCGCCTGTCAGTAAAATAACACCTCCTGAAAACCAATGTGGTGTCATTGCTGGTTGCCAAAAGCTAGTAATCATCTTGTGACAAACTCCTCTGAGCTAGGCTCCTGTTACATCTGTTTCCCTGGATTCAACTTAATTGAGGCAAGTACTTGTTTTCAAGTCAAATTAATGGAATGTGGGGTTTTTTGTTTTGTTTTTTTTAAGATATGGATGAGTTTTCACAGACGTGAGTCACTTTGCAGTAGAAAAGTTAGGGATGTGACTAATGCAATTTTTTGGATTCATCAGGTACCAAATAGTATGGATCCGTATCCAGGGGAAACTGAATATGCATCCTGTTTACCAGGAGGACTGGAGACTACCCGCAATCTAATGAACTGAGGCTAAATGCTAGTTCAGCTGTGCTCTGCCCAATTTTACTTACGTTAATGTTTCCAGAGTGCACAGCTCAATAACAATGTAGTAAATGTCTACTGTGCATTCCAGTTGAGACTTTCCAAGTGCTTTACAAATATTAATGAATTAAGCCTGTCAAGGAGGTAAAAGCTATTTCCATTTTACACATGGGGACACTGAAGAACAGTGATTCTGGTCAACGGTGGAATTTCTCAGTTTTTGGGTGTCCAATATGAAACATTTAATACCAGCCTGATTTTTCAAAGGTGTTGAGCTGCACCGTCTCCATTAATTTTAACTGCCATCCTGTATATTCTATACCTCTAAAAATAAAACTCTGCAGTAGGAGTGAAAATTAAGACACCCCAAAGTTAGACCAGAAAATGTCAGTCTAAATGATTTCCCAAAGGCAGTGAGTAACTGTCATAAACAGTAGCAGAACTCAGGCCTCCTCCTCCTGTTCCCTGTGCTAGACCATGCTGATTCTGGAAAAAAACACAACCCTGTCTGACGTAACTAGGCTGCTATAACCCCCACCATAGACACAGATATGCACCTTCTGATCTATGCACACTCCATTCATGGCCCCACAAAGTCACGGGACCTCCTCACCATCCTCCTATTGCTTTTGCCCAAAGTGGCCATCCATAACACTAGGGAGAGGATGTTGGATGAGGGAGTGCTCTGCGACCGTGAGGTCTATTTCCGTTCCTCCATCCAATCACATACCTGGGCAGAGTTCCTCTCGGCTGTGTCTGCTGCCTCCTTAGTTACTTCTGAGGAGCAGTGGGCACTGTCCAGGGTTCTCTGCTCGGTGTCCCCTTCAGGTTCTCTCCATTTAGCCCTTTGACCTTCACAATCGTTTCTCTTTTTTCTTTCATTGTCCCACATAATCAGTAGAATCCTAGGCTCAGTAGTGCCTCCTCTTAGGCTGGGGGAGGGGCTTTTAGCCAAGGTTGGGCTTGTGCCTGCCCATGTCCTGGAACCCACAGCTTTGTCAATGGAAGAGAGCTTCTAGTGAGGTACCTAACATTGTTTAGGGAGCTGATGTTCCAACACAGACAGAAAAAACTCCCTCTGTCAGTGCAGGCTATGTCTACAGTATGGGGCTGTACCTCAGAAGGCACCATTCCACCAGTTAAAGAAGATGGGATCTATTAAAACTTCGAGCAAAACACAAGATCTATTCCCTATACTTCATACAATTATTTAATGAGCAACTACGAGAAAAGAGATGTAGAAATAAGAACCCCAGGATACAAAACCCCTATTTCTAAAAGAGGCCCTAAGGACAATGTGTAACCACAGTAACTTATCAGAAATGAGAATACTTAGGTCCAGGATCACAATCCCTGCAGAGTGACAAATGTTGCATTTATAAATAGTGTTCATGGTGCTTCTGCTATTCCACTCAGAGCAATCTCCCACCTAACAGCTGGACAGGAACAGTAAATTTAACAGTGAATTGGCATCTAGATGCCCTGGTAATGAGCACATTAAATACAGATGTATTAAATCAGATCGTGGCCAGGCACAGTGTACATAGGGTTTAAGGATGATCAGTACAGAACAGTCCTTTCTCTTTATGAGAGAAGGACTGGGATGGAAGTTATGAGCTTAGAATGTTTTAGGTGCACCAAAATCCTTTGCTGAATGTATCAGTTTACCTACACTTGTTTATAATTGTGATGGAACAAAATTCCACTATGGATGAGATCCAAGTTGCAAAGCTATTAAAGGATTAATGCAAAATACATTCTATTAAAAACCTTCTGGTAACTACAAATGCATGTGCATGCACACACATTGCCCAATGGAAATATTGAGCTGTAGAACCCATCTCTAGTATGCATACTGTAGTTTTTATTTCTTTTCAGCATGATCTACAGTAAGCAGAGACCAGGTTAGTCTTACCTTAAGGGAGTATCTTTTTTGCCTGGCCTAAGTTACATCTGGGACCAGCACAAGCCATAAGTACTTTCTGGGGCACTCCATTTTGGACCATATTTGAGGATTGTGAGTATTGCTATTTACATTCTCACACAGCACCATCTAGCTTCCCTCCAAGGACTGAAAAACTACCAATTATTCATATGTTTCTAGTTTGTTTTCTTTTAAAATGTAAGGTAGAAAGCGAAACAAAAATACATAAGAAAGAGAGGCAAGGCAAGAAAGGAGTGTGGAAATACATAAGAAAGAGAGGAAGGCAAGAAACAGTGTGGAAAAATGGAGGGGGCTTATTGGGCAAACCAAATGGAGTGGAACCAAGGTACCAGAAAGTTAGTCTCCTGCCTTGCAGAGAGCAGTTCAAGTTACAACTGCAAGATGGTTAGATATCTGCCCAGGCAAGGCTTTTTTTAGGAGCTTTCTGACATGTCAAACTGGGCCTTATCATGGGAAGACTACGTTACCTCAATTTTATCCCTGGAACTTAAATCTAATTAAAGCCACTTTTTTTAGGTTAAATTAAAGTCCTCTTTTCTTCATACTTACAACTGATGTCCAGGTTCTTTGTTCTCTTTCTCTGTTCAGTGCTTTCCTAAATCTACAACCCTCTCTCCCATGATACAACTGGAGGACGGCAATAGTTAATACTGTTGCTCCTCTGCTGAGCAGTAGCAGATGTGTGGGGATATGCAAGTTGGCTTCCCAGTGGAGGAGAAATCAGCAATACACCATCAGGGTACATGCTATATGTAACTTGCTTAATTTACATATACACCACGCATGGTACAGAGGCAGTCACAAACTGTATGCAAGTTATCCCTTTCAGGAATCTCAGACCAACACCAGTGTCCGATTCCCTAGGCAGCAACTCTGCTTCATGAATTGACTCTAGTGAAAAATGAAGACAGAGGGCAAACTCTCCTGCTCCTTTCATAGCTCCTTCTACACCGAACCTTATGTACCAAAACAAGTGCACACCGTATCTCTTCCCAAGACTAAGCATTTGCTCACACGCTAAGATAATGAATTTAGAAGATTATGGGTAACTACCACATGGTGATATCTGCCATAATATTATTAATATAATGACAACTATGAACTAGATTATATTCAGATTTTTTATTTAGTAATTTATAATGCTTTTATCATTATATTAGTGCACATTCATAAGAACAACAAATAACTAGCACTAAATCTTTCCCCTACCTTCAAATAAACATCAGTGTCGTCATGCCCTAAGAAAAAGCAAGATTAAACAGATGCGTCTTGTACCATGTCTTGTAAGTCAATAAGCTCTGATCCTAAGAAGTCATACATTCCAGAGCAAAAGGCCCTCCTCCAAAAACACTCTGCTGCCCTCCCCCAGTAATTCAACTCTGAGGACATTCTGAGTATCCCCAAAAAACACAACTGCTGGAATGGGTTGTAGGCTGTTTCTGGAAATAGCTAGTTCCTAGTCCATTCAGTTGAACACTTGTCATTGTTAATTAAGTAAATTCTTTACAAACAAACAAAAACGACATACAGTCTGTGCTGTATGATAACACTGCTTTTGGATTTTGGCATTCATTGATAATGCACTGAAATCTAAATAAAAGTTTGCCTGGGAACTTAAAAATCTTTTTTTTTTTTTTTGAAGATAAGGTACCACTTATGATAGGTTGACATTTCCCATAAATGAGCATTATCTCTTGAGCATCTGGGATGCTAACACAGAGCAGTAGATCATGTTTAAGAATTACCATCAATATTTATAACACTTTTATGTACAGCAAGTTGAATCACATTAAGAAACAGCAAAAAAAGCCACACTAGATTCATTATGAGAAAGTAACAACAGAAGCAGGTCGTCTGCTTAAAATTCAGGTTGCAGCCCTTTTGAAAGGAAATGCTGCTTTAACTAGCTTCTTCCTTTTAAACAAAAAGGCTTTAGCCTATGCACCCAGTTTGGACCAAGCCAGTGATGATTTGAAGGAGTACCATGAGACAGGCTTGTTTTGATGTTACACCTATTTATCTTTTCTCCTTTCACGTTACCAACTGTTACATCAAATTCTCTGAATTTACAATTCATTCCACTTCTTAGACTACAGGATTAAGAAAGCAATAGAGCAGATTCAAGTGCTTTCTCATTTAAGTGTCAGTAAATCTGAGATGTATAGCAAGTATCTAACATCTAGGTATGGGGCCTTCAGAAACACTGCTTCACTAATTATTACTGAGAATGTGTGTCTCACAGTATTCCAAGATTTCTTGCTTTGTACAAGCAACAATTGTCTTAATTCATTTTTTAATGGAAAACAATTTGTAATACAGTGGTATGGCTGCAAATTTAAACTTTGCTATGAATCTTAACTTTTGCATTTGCACTTTAAACATTCAGATTTAATATTATATTTTGTTAGCTGGTTTTTAAAATGTACTTAGTTTCTTTAGTTTAAAAAATAATAATAATAATGGCAAAAGTTCCATGCACCCTGTAGGAACAGGATTGGCCTGGAAAGGGATAAAATATATTTGTTTTGCAACTAGATTTTCTATCTATCTATCTATCTATCTATCTATCTATCTATCTATCTATCTATCTATCTATCTATCAGTATTGCCAATTCTTCCCAATTTATCACAAATTTTGTAATATTTATTGAAGAGACAAGGTGGGTGAGGTAAATTCTTTTATTGGACCACTTTCTGTTGGTGAGAGAGAGGCCAGCTTTTGAGACCTGAATAGGAGCTCTGTGTAGCTTGAAACAGTGTAGCTGTGTTAATCTCAGAATTTTAGACTTCTTTTTGGTTTTGTTTTATGAAGACTAAATTTCTAGTCCTCCAGGTTGCAGAGAAAAGGCTGAAAATGTAAACCAACTTCTTGGTTGTGGAGGCCTGATTCATTATCTTTGAATACTTGGGACTGGCAGTAATATATCACAGCAAATTAAATGTCAGAATCAAGACAGGAACTTGAGTTCTCTACCCGACTTATTATTTCTCATTCAGTATTGAAAGGTCAATTCCTGCCTCTGATTGGCCCATGATGCCAGTCTCTATTGCCCACTTGTTAAATTTTTAAACAAGTGCTTTCATGTTTTGTCCCATGCTGCCCCTCATGCTTGGAAGGAGGTCCCCGTGAATATCTGCAAATCCACTTCACTGTTCTTCTTAAAATCCCTCTTTAAATTTCTTCTCTGCTGTGATAACTACCAAAATCTCAACAATGGTGTACTGAAACCACTGACTATCATACTGATCAATATTGCCTCATTGTTTCCTTATACATATCCATCTATTGTCTCTTGTCTTATACTTAGATGCAAACTCTTTAGGGCAGGGACTGTCTTCTTGTCTTTGTTCAGCACCTAGCACAATGGCGTCTTGGTCTTTGATTAGGGTTAATAGGCACAACAGTAATACAAAATAGTAATGATAAGATATTAGTTCCACAATTAAAACCTAACCCATTTGGCCACAGTACATCACTGCCGTATCACTGAACTCCTCTGTGCTACCATAAAACCAGCTGAAAAGCGTAGCTCATAATGTTTTCTGTCTAGTGTTTTTTCAGTTGTCAGTCTCAAAACATTTTAAAAGGTGAGTTACTGAAAAGCATTACTCTCCCTGTTGTATGGTTATCTCAAACTAAGGGATTTGATTATGCTATTTGTTTGAGATCCTCCATAGTCTAGTGGACAAAACATTGGGACGTATCATTTTAGATTAGGGTTTTGCTCATAGGTCTGCCACATATTTCCCATGTAACCTTTGGCAAGTCACTCAAACTCTCTGTTCTTCTCCTATCCCAGGGGGGAAAACAGACTGGTGTACATTCCTTGGGAAAAAGGGGTAATTTCTGAGGGGAAATACAGGATAAGTCATTTTATGCAGTCCCGGAGTTTCTTTTAATTTTAGGGCCAATTTGGAGGATGGCAATTAAAATATTTTCTGACATCATCCTTTTGATTTGTTGGCATCAGTGACAGAGAATGGCATCTATTTTTAAATAATAAACTTTTCACTATTCCCACCCTTTAGAATGGTTTCCTGTAGCAGTGTTTAGATCGACCTACTTTTCAAGTGGTGTGATATGATTACCTCTATAAATGCATACAAGGAACATCAGAACCTGCAAACATTTAAAAAGAGAGACATTTTAATATTTTTTAATCTAAAAAAATACTTGGCTCAATTTAATCACAGTTTCCATGGTGTGTTCTAGCTATTAATGAGACTTAGGCCTAAACATTTTATAGAATATTTACATGAAGGATTTTTTTTCATTATTGATTCATTAAAATCAGATCTAGAATGGAACCATGGTTGTTATGGAGTCACTACATAAATTGACCACCTCTGTGCAGTAAGCCAGACATGCTTGCAGAATGCCAACTGGAACTCAGTTCTCATAGCTACAAAAAATAGCTCTCTACTATGTGAGTTAAATGAAGAACTCTATTAACTATCAGCTAGAGAAGGTCCCTTATTTTTATTTTTATTTTATTTTTTTCTAAGCAGATGCCAAACAATAGAGGGCAATGTACTCCCACACACAGTGCTCTCATTGAAGGAAAGGACTTAGGCAGATGAACAAGTGAAGAAACTCCTCCAAAGATCATTAGTAATTCTGTTTAAGAAACTGGTATTAGTGATAGAAGGATCAGGCACTATAAAACCTGCTAATAATATTTTTGAATTACAATCTTTTTTGCTTCAAATTTAGCAGAGACATAAATTTTCAAAGAGGTTTATCTATGCGGAAAATGTGAACAGTTAGTAACAAATCATTTTGAGCCTAGAGGAAGACACAGAAACATTAAGATAAGCTGAACTGTTCAAATCCAGGTGAAATTTTAATGACCTGTAACTCATAAGATTTGGTTAATTTTCTTCAACTTTTACAAAAGCTTTACCTTTGACAGTAAATCTGGCAATTTTTAGGCAAAATGAATTTTCCAAGCCAAAGTGAAGGGCAGCTATAATGGAGTTCATAATGGAAGCTAGTGAAACCTTAACTATAGAGCAACTACTGCCTCGCTGTAATAATAATAAAACCTTAAAACTGCTACATCTATTCTTTGTATATGAAGCTCTCTTCCCCTTCCCATCTTTTGAAAAGCCTTGAACCAGAACTAATTGCCAGATAAATAAGTGCACTATTTCCTTATTTGTACTTTTGAAGCTGATGTGGAGTCAGCTAGTGAAGTTGATTCCTAAGGCATTTTAATACCTCTTATGTATGTAAAAATAGACTAGAACTCCTTCTTGGAATTTGTGCATTCAAATAAAATCTCTGCTAAAGAAAAGCCTGTGGATATTCTTTTAAGCTGAGAGATGAGGTTATAATACAATGTTGTGAAACTGGGACTTCACTCAAGAAACACACTCAGAGAGACCAATTCCCACCACTCAAAGACAAAATAAATAGCTGAAACATCGAGAAATGTCATTTCATGCAATGCTCAAGAATTCTCAGGCCATATGTACACTACCACTTATGCCAGCAAAGCTTATGTTGTTCAGGGGGGTGAAAAAGCACATCGGTACAGCCGTGCCACTATAAGCTCACTAGTATAGACATAGTCTAAGTCAAGAACAGTTATGAAAATTGAAATGCAGTTGCTGAGTTCAAGATAAACAAGAATCTTTTGGGGCAAGGGCTGTGTTGTAGACTTGTCTACCCAGCCATATAGTTTGGACTAAGGGGGTATGAATTGCAATGCGCAACATGCTCCACTATCAGTCTACCATATGGATGCTGCTAGCCATAAACTAAAGAGTACCTAGTTTGGATAACCACAGGACTGTGTTAATGTGAACTAGGTACCTTTCAGTTTATGCTAGCAGCAGCCACATGGAGGAGCTACAGCGCAGCTCTTTGGTGTGCACTGTGATTAGCCTGTATGACAGAGGCATGTAGACAAGCGCTTCAGTTCTTGGCTCTGACACAGATTCCCTGGGTGACCTTGGGCAAATCACATGGGGCCAGATTATTAAGTGTTCATCATCACCCTCAACTAGAGGCAGATTTGAAGGAGAGCTCAGCAGCATGTACAGCCAGGTTTTCAGAGCTCAACATCCACCATGCCTGGTTTTTGAAAAATCTGGTTATTTATATTAGGGCTTAAATGGGAGCAGAGCAGTTGTGAACCTGTGGCCATTAATTCCTCTGTGCCTTAGGTCCCTTGCTGAAATTCCTTTCCCCCCAACCTCTTTGTGTCTTGTTCATTTAGTTTATCATCTCCTCAGCACACAAGTTCTCTCTTACTGTGTATTTATAGCACCTAACACAAGGGGGCACCAATTCATAATTTAATATCTAAATATACACAACAATATGCAGTTCATTAGTAAAATAAATTAGCATGAACTGCTGCATTTGAAACTTAGAACACAGAGCTTGAAAACTTATTCTGCAAGAAAAACAGTACATGTGTTCATAAATGACAGTAGGTATTTCTAAAATTTAGATTACACCTTAAAGCACTTTTATCCTCAGTATCAATCAGGCTTCATATGGGCTGGTAGTTCCCATCTTCTGATGCACACATCGAGACAAATACATCAAGATTTTGGGACAAGTACTGTGGGATCCCCATTCATACCAAAGGATTAATCTCTATTAGACCTCAGGTGCACTGTTATAACCTGCCTCCCTGTACATGATTGGATGCAGAATGGATTGTGGGCCGCTCCAGACCTCGATCACAAGTTCCACTGCATATTAGATCTTATATAAGGAAACAGAAAGGTAGCAACCATTATCTGGAACATCAGAGCTCACAGAAGGATGAATGATATAGTTGTCTGAAAAGACAACCTGTACAGATTACTCTACAGTATTAAAACAGAATGAGATTTGCAATGACTAAATTACTGCTTTCTTCAGTTAGGGAGTAAAATTAACATAATTTAATCTTAAAACAACCAGTTCATATAATTAAATCCCTGAATCAAATTCTTTTCTTAAACTTTTAAATCCTGGAGACACTGAAGGCCAGCAATGTCCATGCTCTGTGGAAAGTTATTCATCCTGGTTAGGGTTTGAACAGAGTCTATTTACACAACGTATATTCACAATATGATTATCTTTGGCACATCTGTGCATCTTTTAATTTGCTTGCATGTCTGTGAAAAGCTTTTTCTTGCCAGTCTTGTAAAATATGACAGCCTGACATTTTCTTTAATTACAAATCCTAATGTGTTTAATAGCACAAAATTGGCCTCCAACTCGACAACTCTCTCTTTTAAAATCAATAGTTAGACTCTAGGGCACCAGCTTGGTCATCAAGATCAATATTAGAAAAAAATACAGCTTGTCAAGACCTCTTGCCCTTTTATTGATTCAAATAGGGAACTGCTAGCAGATTGAATAATGATATTACAGCTCTGGCCCAACAAACAGGGTTCTCTGTCATTGATCAGTACAGACAGACAAATAACACAAGTACAGTACAGTTACCCTAGACACGATAGCAAAAGCTGGTTGAAAGTGTTCAGAGGAAAAGAAAAAGACATGAAATTTTATTCAAGTTTGAAAGATTACAAGATGCTCAGCATGAAAACTGCCAAATGAAGAATTGCACTTCCATTTCTTCCAAAAAAACAATTTTCACCTTATTTGCTAACAAGCACAGAGAGAATATGTGTGTCTTTGCGGTTTTCTTTCCCACCCCAGAAACATTGTAATTGTTTGTTAAACACACAGCTGCTTTAAATGATCTCCTCTTTCCTGTGAAGCCCCTCCTTCCTCCTTATTCTGAGGTGCCAGGAGCAGCTGTGGGCAGGGAAGTTTCCAGCAGCACAGCTTCAGTGGAGCCATATTTATAGCAAACTGGTGCAAACAGGGCCTCCACACTAATTGGGTGGAACTCTCTTAGGGTATTAGAGAGACAAGGTGATTGAGGCAATATCTTTTATTGGATCCAAGTCTGTTGGCAAGAGAGACAAGCTTTTCAACCACACAAAGTTCTTCTTCAGATGTGTGGCTTGAAAGCTTGTCTCTCTCATCGACAGACTGGGGTCCAATAAAAGGAATTGCCTCAATCACCTCGTCTCTCTAATACCCTGGGACTGACACAGATACAACGACAGCCTCTTAGGGGATATTTAGACTGCAGTAAAAAATCTGAAGCTGGCCCGTACTAGCTGACTCAAGCTGGGGCTACAGGGCTGTTTAATTGCAATGTAGACATACCCCTTGTGGACACATTTGCTCTGCTTTTTCCACAGACCCCTCTTTTGTCATGGAAGAGATTAGAGGAAATGCCAAGAAGGGCAACTCTCTCCACCTGAGGCCCCTCCTTGGGTTTTATGATGAGATAGCCACCTGGCCCTGAGGGTTAGTTTTGTGCAGAGTTATATGACCAGTTTTGCAGCTGAAGGCATTGCCTAAACTTTCTGAATGATCACAGAATTAGGGGATAAACCAACTGTATTGTAGGCATAAGATATAAAATGAATTTAGCAAACTCTCAGACAATGCCTCCTCACAGAACTGGAAATGTCAAGTACTGTCCAGACACTTTAGCCTTAAGCAAATAAAGCCATGTCATTTCAACCCATCCTTGGGAAATTTCAACTAAGGCTTTAGCTACTTGCAAATAACTAAAGGGTTTATGGAACTTGGGAAAGTTTGAGTTTTTCAGTACTTTTAGGACTTGAAAATGAAAGTTTTCCCCTAGGAGAGATTATTGTACTTTAAGCAGATCATATGACCATTATACAAATTAAAAAGAATTGGTTAATGTCCGGTGTAACCCGTCCGTGCCCAGGGTAGCCCACTGATAATGCCAGGGTCAGGGCAGGCTGCAAAAGGAGAGCAAATTCTCCCAACACTGGTGGGTGACACCACAGTCAGACTTCCCAACCAGCCACAAACAGTGCTTCTGATTCCCCCACACTGGTTATCAAGAAGCCACTGTGCAAATACACACAGCCCCCTTTACTGCATTTCAGTCTCTGGCTCCCAAAACCGACACTAGGTCCAGTAAAGAGACCAGTTGCTTTAACTCTATGCTCTTTACTAAAAGATTCCCTCTGATCCCAAGGGACCAGCCACAGTACCAGTTCACTATAAGTTTGGATCTTACCCAAAATACCACGCTGCCAGCCAATCCTTTAGTAACTAAAACTAAAGGTTTATTAGTAAAAGAAAAACAAACAATAAGAGAAGTGTTAAAGGCTTAAAGCAATCAGATACATACAAGTGATTTAAAAGTCCATATACATCAGGTTTCTAGAACAATTGTGGAGTTGCAGGCTTGTATAGTTCCTCTGGTGTACATCCAGTACCTGGATGGGTCTAAGTCCTTTAGTTCAGTTGCAAAGTGTGTTAATCCAGAGGTGTGTCCGCAGCTGGATAGGAACAAGGACACAAGGCAAAGACCAAGACGAAGACAAAATGGTTTCTGTGGTTTGATCTTATATACCCTCTGTTACTGGCCATGTGGCTTGTGGAACTTTACTGGAACCAAAATGAAGTTCATAGTCACATGGGCCAATCCTGGTAACTCTTCAGGTATGCCTTTAGTTTCTTCCCGGGCCTCTGGCTTCTGTTAAGGCCTTGAATGGGCTATTAAGCAAGCTATTGTCCTGCCGCCTCTCTGTCTGGGGTGTGTCTTCCACAGCACAGTTTGAAATACAGGGATATCAAAGATCTCCATAACTTTCCTTACACATATTACACATGAACACAAATATTATCATCTTATTCAGCATATCATAACCTTTCTAACAGTACCTGACATGGCATGTCTTACATGAATTATTATGATTTTGACATATCAAGGTCAAACAACACCAATGCCCCCCCCTCCTAATGCAGCCCGCGTGACATCCGGTAACAATGACTTGTTTTTAAAAAAATATTAACTTTGTTCCCTGAAAGAAAAAAAAAGACATATACCCTCAAGCATCACTCCTTTTACTGTTCTTGTTGCTCTAGTTCTTTTCCTTCTGTTGCAGCCCTTTGATACTGAGATGAATGGCACTTTAAAGGCCTGGATTTCACAATTCAGGGCAACTGCACCTATATTCCCGCTCCATGGTCCACCGAGGTCATCCATTTTAGACTTCTGCCTCCCAGTCATCACCTCTTTTGGGTGGAGACTCACATCTCACTCACTCCTGATTGGGAATCACTGCTCACCACCTTACACTGTGAAAGCCAGATTGCTTAAAAGGCCAGTGCCTGTGTTGTGCTTTCTTTATGAGGGCTATGACCAGTGTATTGCCTGCAATTATCAGTTACCACACAGCTCCTAAGCAAGCACTTTTATTCTCAAGATAAAATCATTACAGAGAAAACATTAAAACAATACAAGAATCTAGAAATCTTATCAGAGGTCACCCCCAACTCCAGTGTAGGGCTCTGGTAGGTTTTAGTCCTGCAAAACCCACAGACAGGTTTTCCCATGGTTGCAATTTCATCCGTCTTGGATCCAGAAACAGAACAGAGAGTGGGCAGATTAGCCATGTCTTTATATAACATAGGCCTTTCATCTTTGCTTTCTGTAACAAATAATCAGCAGACAATGACCCTCTCTTCAGGACGTAGCTTCAAAAGATTGGGTTTTTGCAGCACCAGAGTTGGGGAATTTGCTTTCACTTCTCCCTAGGGATTCCCCAGGAAAGCCACTTAATACTTATTATCTCAGAAGTACATACTTGTCTGGCACATTTTCAGTACGGTCTTTTGAACCCCCAGGTCTTATATCTGTCACATCTGCCCCCTAAAGAGGTTTACATACAGTACCGTCCCACAATCATACATAAGCTTAGTACCCTAAGGTTCTTCACGGATGTTGCAGGAATTGCCCTATGTGTCACACTGCATTTATTATGTTAATACTTCAAGTTCATGAGAATGTGCAATGCTGTAATTTAGCAGCTGTCATCATTGAGACTAGAAATATAAATTGCACTATAAAGTAATGGAAAATTGTTATATTTATTGAAGAGATGTTGCAACACAGGAAAAATTTTGTGACAACAGGGATACGGAAAGGAAAGGAGAACATAACCCAGAAATTTCCTTGTCTTTTCCAAGGGACAACATTCTTTAGGTTCAGTAATTGATTCTGTCCAGTAAAGGCTGCTTTTTTAAAATAAATTGCCACTGATTCCCACCACTGACATTGGATAATGAAGGATTAAGGGGTATATATCCAACTAACCAAATCTCCTCCCCTCCCTGTTTGGGAGATGGCTTTCTTTTCTCTCTTCTCTCCTACTGGCGAACACAATAGAGAGAACAGCATAGGGTGAAGTGAAGCAGGAAGGAGAGGGTCTGATAGCATCCAGCCCCTTCAGTGCAACACTGTCAACTGCAGTCATTGGAGTGAGATGCTGTGGGCCTTTCCGACCTCTAAGCAAGCACCTCCTTCCACTGGAATTACAGCGTGGGACTGAGATTGGAGTATCCCCACAGGCTGTCTTTACAATCCTTGGAGGGGGAAGAATTAGGGTAGCCCCAGAGCCTAAGTACAGAAGTAACCTCAGTGTGGCACTTCTGTATTTAGAGGCACTTGGAACTGCATGACTCTTATTATCCTGTAATGTTGTTTTATTATGATGCTGATGAGATATAGTAATATATATGCTTGAATGACAGATATACACTGTGTCATCTTTCCTGTACTCAGCTCTGCTGTTGACGGCTGTTTTGACACTTTATTGTTTTATTTGTTTAATAAAACCAACACATTTACTAGAACTCAGAGCTTCCAAAATTCACTCCTTCATGAGGAGCAATTTCTATTTCTTTACGTAGTGAGGCTTCTTTATGATACCTGATTTAACATAGTTTGTGCTTGTCTAATCTACTGCTTTGCTTAATGAAGTAGAAAATAACAATATACCTCTCCTTCTACTCTTTAAATGAACACAAGTTGTCATGCTTCCAGCTCCCAAATCTAGCGATTACAGCTCCTAGATGGACACAAAGTGTAGGATCAATTGGAACTTCTCTTCCCTTTGCATCTCTTTGTTAAATCTGACTGTACTTCCAAGGGCTTCACCTATCTCATGTGTTACTCTGTGGCTTCCATCACACCTTAACAGTGTACTATTTGTATTGTGGAAGACTCCCAGAAGCCCTAGTCAGTGATCAGAAAATGTGAACACATTTGATGAAAGGCTGCCAGCTCATACATTTTCTTTATTAAAAAATGACCATCATCTCCTCTTACGCTCACTGGGGCAGAAGCTAGAAAGATGGTTGCCATTAACATACAGTCTGTCTATGTGGTAGTGAGGTTGCCCTTCACTTAGTTGGTTGCCCTGGTTTTCAGTGAGATTGAAGCCATGTCTATTGGCTGCCAATCTATAGTTCACAGGGTTGGACAGGACACTGGAACTGTGAGGAGTAGCAGAGACACTATGAGAAGCTGATAGGGAAAAAGAGTGGACACAAGAGTCAGATTTACTTGCTGAAGGGTAATAACGTATAGTTATGTGGGGGAGCAGAAGGAAGGCAAAAGACAGTGATGGGAGTGGGAGCTGGAGAAGATAGAATGGGAGTTCCCGCAGCGTGGGGGAAACAGTGGAGGAAGTCCCCTCTTCAACCAGGGGAAGGCTAGGAATTGTAGACATCAAATAAAATGCAGTCCCTACTCCAGAAAGCTCAGTCTGGGACTTTTGACAACACAATGGATAAAATACTTCTAAGACACTGTTCCATCCTCCTCTCTACTTTTAGGCTTGATTGATAAGGCATCAGACAGAGACACTCCCTTCTGCTCCTGGCTCAACAATGCTCCAAAATTCATCGCTCTCTTCTTAATTCTTAAGTCGCCCACCCCGCCTCCCACATTTTTCTAAGAGGCTTTCTTAACCCATTTCTCAAATTTCTCTCACTTTCTCCATTTCTCTCTTCTATGAGTTGTCTCTGTTCTTTCCTCCCAATCAACTTGTTTGTTCCTCAGGACCAATTATTTCATTTTGACCCAGATGTTGGCATCTAGTTCCACTTTGTCCCTTTCTTCTCCAGCCCACTTCTATAAAGGTTTCCCTTAATCTCATCCCTAAAATGCTCCAGATTTCCTTTCCCTCTACTGATACTCACCTAGGGGTGACAGAGGAAAGCAAATTAGTCATGGATTTGCAATGAGATGTGACAGAAATGAAGATTTCACCTCAGTATCAGAGAAATATAGACAAGATGGGGAAGTTCTGCAAAGAGCAACAAAAGTGATTAAGGGCTGAAGGGATAGACTCAGGAAAAAAAGCTTTTTGAAAATGCTTAAGCCTCATTCACTATAATATGGCTGTTGACTTTATTATTCTAGACCTACACCAGTGTAAGTGAGCAAAGAATGAGGTTCTGTAAATACCTTGGCTAAATGGTAACTATGGGGTCAGGGACATGATAATCATCTAAAAAATACTCGAAAGCCAAAAATACTTGAGCCATACTCAAATGGTAATTAAGTTATGTGTTATACAAGTTAGTATAAAATGGGACTAATAGGATGAAATTAAGAAAAGTAAAATTTAGGTTGAATATTATGGAACAAGTCTTCCCAAGTATGAGCTCAATTACATTATGGAATAATCAGTCTCCCATGGGAAGTGAAGGAAGCTCTGTCCCTTGAGACTTTTAAAATTGTGCAAGACACAACACTAGAATATAAATAAATTACCTACAGTGGTAGGTTAATCAGTTAAATGGCCTAGTAATAAAATATCCAGCAGTTTGGCCTAGTGAAACAAGCCTGGAACTGTGACTCTGTTTACACTAGGAATATTAAATGAGTTTAGCAAATATGGTAGTTAACACATGTGAACAGGTTTTTAAACTTCCACTTAGCATTTCCTATAGTCAAAGGCAGTAATTTTAAAAACATTTTAGACAGTCAAGATCAACCTTAGGAACGCCACACATTGTTAAACACTATTGTTTTGGTCTACATTAGGTGCAAATTGGGATTTAAGAGAGTTAATTAACAAGTCTTAGCTAACATGCTTCCTAAACATACCTCATTTTCCTAGTCTAGACAAGGGGTCGGATTCTTCACTGACTTACACTATTTACACTTACGCTGTTTACACCTTTACAAAGGACTACCAGTCTGGTTTTGATGATGTATTACAAGCAATTTTAAAAATACACCGTTTACCCTAGACCTCTATTTATTTCTGTTTTGTCATAGCAAAAATAGAGAAAAACCTATGCTATAAACGATAAGATAAATTGGTTAGATTTTATATAGTGTTTTAAATCTTCAAAATGTTGTACAAATATTAAGTATTTATTATTGTTCAGTTAATAGGTTGATGCATCTCTAATGTCTATAATCTTAAATGTATCTCTGATGTCTTTAATCTTATAATATAGTGGCTCTGCTTCTTTCTTCTTTCTATGTCCAGAACCATTTTGCCTCCCACATTGCATAGGCTCCTTCTTACTACCCTTGCAGAACCTTAGAGGGAAAAAACATCAAATAGATCTTGAAACACAAGATCTTTAATTAATGATGATCATGTCGGTCTGCCATTACTTAAAATCTGTTCCTAACATTCCTATTGACAAACAGGGGGTCAGAATAAGAGTTGTGCAAAATAAAAATATTGGGTGTTTCATTCTGGATTTTACACCTCCCCAAATTTTGCTATATGTGACCTGTCAACAAAACATGTATTTCTCATAATAATATCAAAGAAAATATGAATGCCCATATTCAATAGAAATGCATTCTCCCCTTGAAAATGGATGTTTTGCATTTTGTCATCAACATTTGTACACCCCTAGTTTGAATGAAGAATGCTCCATAGTACCAGGGTAGATACCCTGTTTAAAGGATAGTAATTGCCTTAACGTTAACAATAGCATTCATGCTATTTGCACAGTCACAGCCCGATTCAGAACATATGTATTGCCATTTATTTCCATCTCTCTTCTCACCTGACTTTTTCTTAGTATGAATAAATCATTAGAACAGATGAGAGAACATTATCAATAAAAGGCGTTGTTAGCCTCAGTGTATATCAACTATACTCAGTCAAAATGCATTGCTTAACCACCTGTTCAAATTTACACTCAAAACAACACTTTCCTGCCTTAGGAAAGCATTTTATTAGAATTACTAAGTACATTATTTTAAAAATTAGCCAAAGAGAAGAGTTTGGAGACTGTTTACTTGTTTCTTGGATAAACCTATCTTCATTTTAATCATAAAGTGGTAATTAATTAAATACTCCAGTGACATTGTTCTTCTATACAAGCATATTAAAATAAAGAAGTAAACAACCGTATATTATAGTGTATTACTTCTTGTGCTGAGGGAAACAGGGCACAACTTACTTTCTGAGGCAGTCTACTCTTGCAAATGGAGTAGTACTAAAATGTTGTAAAGCTATCAAATATCTCACAGTCACAGTATTGCTTATCAACTGCAGATGGTCTGGGCTTCTATTTTTCTGATAGTTTAACATCCTTTCACAGCAGCAAAATGCAAGACTGAACCAGAATATTTCCTGCAATCCGTTACTCATGCAAGTAGTCCCATTGGTGTAATAAAACTATACATATAAATAAGGATTATGCAAGCTTGGACCCCACATTTTCTCAGTATGTCATATATTCACCTGTAATGACACACAAAATATTTTCGATATGCTCCCTGAAGTATTAAAGGGCTTAAAGGGACAATATCAATGTGAAATACAATTTTTTTAAAAGTCTTTACTTTTATTACTATTGCTACTTTAACTGTCAGATTTATTTTTCATCCTTTGTGCAGTTTGTTTACATTGAGTATTTATCTCAGATTGGATTATGAGACCAAAATGGTCAGTCGCATTTTGGCTGGCATTTTATCTTTCTGTCTATGTACTTCTAATCCACCACCTCAATAATAATTCATGAGTTTGTTTTCACAACGTTGCTGTGAAGTAGGGATGTATCACTGTCCCCATTTTATGCTGCCTGAACACTGGAGCAATAATTCAGGGTTGGGGTTTGATGTTGCAAATAAATATTTAAGTAAAAATCTTGTGATGGAAACACAAATTAATTCTAAACTCATGGCCTTCTCTTGGTTATTAAAAAAAAAAGTGGTTTTCTCTTCCCCTACTGTATTTTGAAAATATTTAATTCAGGAACTACCTAACCAGACTTAGGCTAGGATTCATGCTTTTAAAATATTTTTTAAAGTAATAAAATATTATTCTGATAAATTAAAAATATTTTAATGGAACTATATAAAAATCTTTGAAGAGAATTTAGTCTGAATGATCAAAGTGAGAGATTTGACAGACCAGGCACCTCAAATGACAAAAATCCTAATTAGCATGATTCATTAATCAGAAAATGAAGTATAATATATCCATAGACCCCACTGTCATGGAATCTACCATCTGAAATGACATTGATGTATATCTTGAACCACAAACATATAATGAGGACATCAATTATCCTGATGTATAACAAACAACATTGTGGACTATCTGTGACCAGAACACACAATAAAAATGAATAGCTCTATTAATAGGTTAAATGGCTAGTTGTTTTAGTTAATACAGTAATAGACAAACCCCCACTGTGATGTAATGTAGTGTAAATCCAACTGAATGTTTCAGAAGGCTTCTTCGCAGATTCATAGATTTTAAGGCAAGAAGGCACTGTTAGATCATCTTGTCTGACTGCCTGTATAACACAGGCCACATACTTTTATCCAGTTACTTCTGTATTGACCACAGTAATTTGTGTTTCACTAAAGCATATCTTCCAGAAAGGCATGCAGTATCAAGCTAAAGACTTCAAGAGATGGACAATCCACCATCCACCATCTCGTTGGTAGTTTGTTCCAATGACTAATCAGACTTCACTGTTAACAATTTGCTTCCTATTTCTAATTTGAATTTGTATGGCTTGAATTTTGCAGCCATTGGTACTTATTATGCCTTTCTCAGCTACATTAAACAGCCCCTTCGTACCCAGTATTTTCTTTCCATGAAGGCACTATTCTAAGAGGAGCTGAGAAATTTGCTTGGTTAAGTTGCACCAAGAGTTTTCTAATACATTGTAAATATGTTTTAATGATCATATAATCTCCCACAAAATGCTTATGAGTACTTATTACTTACAGCTACAGAATCAACTAATTACCCATAATCATTTGGCTCATTTGCTTATGTATTTGTGGTAGTGTTTTCAGCAGGAGTGTAAAAAGAAAATAGATTTAGTCTGTTTGTTTATTTTAACCATTCAGGTATTCATCTCTGCAGTGCAATACTGATGAGGGACAGTGTACATATTAAAATGAAAATGTGAGCGAGAAACAAGAAAATTGCATATCAGCTTTAATACTATATTTTAATGTTCAAAAGGTGTAGATGAACTGTAACTGGTACCCTTTTGGGCAGCATCAGTAGGGGAGCCATAGGACAATTTATGTGCTTAAAGTTAGATGTTGCTCAAGTGTTTTGCTGGATCACAGTATTAATGTCTTGAACATGCTTTGAGTTATATGTGTGATATAACTATTTTGTTTCAAATGCCTGGTTTCACACAGAAAAGGACCAAACCATCTTCATATTTAACAGGGATGCAATCAACTTGACAAACATCACACATCTATCTGGGAAAGGAAAGTTCCTGCCTATTTTTACAAATCACACCTAATAATATTGTAGCTTAAATAAGCAAGTAAAAAAAATGGTCTATTTAAAACAAGTTTCTGTTGTGCATTCGACTGCTCTTTGTGTATAATCCATGACTACTTGATTTATAGTTGGATTTCCTGTCTCATCGACTAGCATGCAGACATTACTATCATGCACTGACAATGTCCAGTGTCCTTCAGGAAGAGATAGGCATTGCTGCATACGGAGGCACAATCATCACTAAGAAAAGTTTCTTTGCAATCTCAATACAGCCCAGATACTCTAGATGTATAATAGATAACCACACCATGAACAAAAACCAGTCTTTATAATTTACGGAGGAGCCAATGAAGAATAATCTAGGTGGAATAGCAGCAGCATAAAGATCAATGATTAGGTGTCAGGAAGTCCTGAGTTCTAACCTTGTCCCTTGCGTGATCTGCGTCTACTTGAGAACGTTACTTCCACCTCTGTTTCCTCAGCTATAAATTAAGATAATACTTCCTCACAGAGGTTTGTGAAGATTAATCTTTGCCTCGTGCCTTGAACATATAAAGTACTATGTAAGTGTGAAGTATTACGATTATTATCCAATTCCATCATATCTGTAGTTTAAAGTGGCCCATGAATATTTACCATTATTTTGTTGCTGCACTGTAGCAAACCATAAACCAGGCTTACCTGCAAGAAGCACACGTCCTGTGGTGAATTCAAAGATCAGAACAGATCATCACCTGTAATGCTAAGCCTTTTTTTTCTTTTGAATGCCCTTCCTCTTCCCCCAAAATACTATTTGGCACAGTCTTGAATGGCATTCTAGAAGGTAGATTTCTTTAGTTATACCAGTATAATTATGCTAGCATAGCTATACCGCTATTAACTTCCTGGTGTGGACTTTCTGGAATAAGAGTGGCATTTTTTAGCTTAAACTGCTTTCAAAGCAACATAAACTAAAGCAGAAAAAAAGGCACTCAGACTGGAATGAGTATCCACACAGGAAGTTACATCAGTATAACTATAGCACATTAAAATCATAGCATACGTTATATCAGTTGAACTTCTCCATGTCAACCAGCCTTTAGTGTGACTTGATATTTTTGGATAATTTTTCAAGTGTTGTAATAATACGTGGTTATCAACAGTACTGGAATGTTGTTTTTTTTTGCTTTGTAGAATGTTAATTTATTTACTATTTGTTAAACACTCACTCTATCCTCTGTGCCACAGAAGACAATTCTAAACTTGTTCCTGATCATTTGAGGGCTGTTTCAAGGGTTAGTTCTTGAAGATTAGAGTTTATGATCAATTGGATATCCTACAAGTATAAACTCTAACTGGAGTAGTTCACCTTGTGCAATGCATAGAGTACTGCTGATATACTGTAAATCCCCTCCTATTGCACTAGGCCATTTCACTGTCTTTTCAAAACACTTCTGTTTCACTCCAACGAGTTGCCTATAAAATTATTTGTGTGTTGAGAAAAGGTGACTTCCACTGTCTGGATATCTTTGTCACAGGCACACCCTCAATATATACAAGAAGCAATTTATCTCATGCCTTTTGTAGTTAGGGGACTTTGAATTAAACTCAAATAAAATAGGATAAAACAATGCTATATGATAAAGTGTTATTGATTATAAAATTTAGATGACTAAGGATGCTTTCATTACAGTTTGGTAAAGATTTTTTTACCTGACTCCGCACACATTGAAATTGATCATCTTATTTAAAGTGCTTGAAGGCTTGAATTCAAGCAGGATCCCTCAAGCAAAAAATGTTGCTGATCTGCACAAATGACTATTGACTATTAGAAGTTATAAAATTCTATTGTCTAGATAATGTGGATGCTCAAGGTTGGCATAGAGAATTATTTATAACCTAGTAGTGCTCCCTGGAACTGTATTTCATATTTAAAAATTGGGCAGTTTGGAGTGAGCCATATTTCCTCATGCTACATACGAGAAAGTACAAGTTTATGGCAAAGTTGGATCGTGAGACCCCAAGCTGGTTGTGGCTGTGACTATCAGAAGTGATTTTTGCATTTGGAGAAGAAAGCCAATGGCTTTCAAGCAGCGGCATCTCCTGCTAGTCAGATAATGAATATATCAAGATCAGCCACGCAAATAGCAGTTAATCTGGTTCTTAGGCCTGAGAAAGGGGATTTGGGAAAAGCAACTGCTGAAGCAATTGAAATTTCTCCCTCTTTTATTTAAATTTGTTTTTCTTCTGCTTTGAAATCTTTGGGACTCATCATTCACATCACTGCAACACACACAGAGGAATATCCACCTTACAATAAAATAATAATTTGTTCTCAAATGGTTCCACAACACACCCCAGTGACTCAATAAATTGCTCAAAATCTCTTCCAAATGTACAGTTCATTCAAGTACATGTCTGAGTGTTAAGTTTACTAACAAGATGACAACATTCCTAACTGGAACATTATATAAATTGTAACCATTTTTGTGTATATAAAGCATATCATTTCTGTAATGGGTTTATGGATTAATATGGAATTGGTCCCTATCATCTAAAAGAATTTTGGGAAAAACAAAAGAAATCTCTTTGCCAGTAAGTTTTGAACTCTCATTTCTATTTATAAACCATCTGTGAGTAATTATAAGATTTCACCTCAGAGTCCAGCTACCTTTCCAGGACAGTCACCAGATTGTGTGTGTTGCTAAAATCACAATCTATTGCCATGAAAGTGACTGACATCACAAATTCAAGATAAGTACTTCATAGAGGGTGGCAATAAAAGGCTTTACTACCGTATATCTTTGAAATTTATCAAAGTGACAGAAATAATTGTGAAAGACAGAAAGGTTAACAATCCTTTTAATTAGTATGATCTAGTTAAATTTTTTTCCAACATAAAAGTCCTGCTTTAAGATGAGGTGTTTAGAAGTACCTTCAAAAGGTGTATTTGGGGTCTTTGGCACCCACACAGTGTACTACATTTACCTTTCTTATATTTTTTCCCCCAATGATGTCTTTTGAGTTAGGTTATTCAAATCATGGATTCTGTATCATGTTATATATCTTTTCATCATTGCTTTCTTTATATCCCTTTTTCTTTAGGTGGTAGCAATTTTCGACTCCACTTTCTAATAAACACACTTCTTCCAGGATATATCTTATTGACAAAAAGACACAGTGATCACAGATCTTTATTTTCTACTAAGTGTCCTATTTCCATTATGGCTTTTATTTATCAAAGTTTGATTATATTTCCTCTTGACTTGAACAATTTATTCCTTGATTATTCCCCTCTATTCGGCATTGGTGAGGCCGCATTTGGAGTATTGTGTCCAGTTTTGGGCCCCCCACTACAAAAAGGATGTGGACAAGTTGGAGAGAGTCCAGCGGAGGACAACAAAAATGATAAGGGGGCTGGAGCACAAGACTTATGAGGAGAGGCTGAAAGAACTAGGCCTGTTTAGTCTGCAGAAGAGAAGAATGAGGGGGGATTTGATAGCATCCTTTAACTTCTGCTGAAAGGGGGTTCAAGGGAGGATGGAGCTAGGCTGTTTTCAGTGGTGGCAGATGACAGAACAAGGAGCAACAGTCTCAAGTTGCAGTGGGAGAGGTCTAGGTTGGACATTAGGAAACGTTTTTCACTAGGAGGGTGGTGAAACATTGGAATGGGTTACCTAGGGAGGTGGTGGCATCTCCATCTTTAGAGGTTTTTAACCTGCGGCTTGACAAAACCCTCGCCGGGATGATTTAACTGAGGATAGTCCTGCTTTGAGCAGGGGGTTGGACTAGATGACCTCCTGAGGTCCCTTCCAATTCTAATATTCTATGATTCTATGATTCTGTGATTCTAATTTAGATTACATCTGATCTGATCTTCAATCCAAGTTGTTGTCAATTTACTCCTTAACTAGTCATCCTTATCTACAATAACCTCTCCTCTCTCTGTTTCACTTACTATTCTATCTGACTAGGAAGACTAATGTTGCATCACCAATTTCTAATTCTCTCATTCTTGTCTGCAATTTCTTTATTCACTCAGAAACACAGATTTTTCTGTACAGGCGTCATTTTCCACAGGGTTTTTAACCAAAGTTTTCAATCACAAAATAGGAGTTATAGTAATACCACACATTATCCAATGGCATTATTAAAGAGAGACAAGTATAAAAATTAGTTTCTGGGACTCTCCCTCATTAGAAAATTACCTTACAAAAGAGTGTCACTCTGCTTATAGCTAAAAGGATAGGAGACACAGTTATGTTCCACATCCTCAGTAGAATATCTGAAAAACATGGATCTGTCATATTGGTCTGGGAATCACATGGGATTTTTTCACGAGGTTGTTTTTTGTTTTTCTTAAGGAGAATACACATTTTTCTGATGATTTTTTAAAAGAGTTTTCATACACAACTAATGAAAACTGCCGACTTAAAATTTCAGACTTCACTTGGGAAACACTGAGTTTTGACTACATACATGTAGTCTCAGTTTATAGATATGAATGAGAATTTTAAAATAAACAGGTTTATGTAGGTTTTAATCTCATATAATCTGATAAAATGGATGTGGTTAAAACCTATATAAAACCAACAGACTCAATTCCACAGAGCGCTTACGCACATGAATAATCCCATTGATATCAATGAACTATTCGTGTGTTTAAATTAAGTATGCTGCTGGATCAAAATTTATGTAGGCAATTGGGGAGAACACAATTATGAAACTCCACAGTACATCACACAAGGATTTTTCTCTCTCTCTCTTTTTTTAAGATCTTAAAAACCTAAAGGAAATTAAATGCAAAGAGTCCATTATAAGGCAATATCAAAGTTTTAGGTTTAAACTCATGAATATCAGGAAAAAGAGAAAGTCAAATTTCTTATAGGAATGGTAACACCCACATGGCACTAATGGTATAATTTTGATTACTAGTTAAAGTGTTGAACATATAAAATATATGTGTCCATTTATTTTTTGTATGTAATACTAAATATATATGGATATTAAAGTCACAAAATAAGAACACAAAAAAGATGGGAAGTAGCAGAATTCATTCTTACCCCTTAATTCTGCCCTTTGCTCAGGCACCTTGTTACAAAGTCTTTAATTACATGATCAAATGCTGTCTTTTCCTTACTAGGATCCCTGCCTCATTCAGGGTACAAAATGGATAGTGTTAGGTGAATGAAACAGCTGCTCAATATTTCTTTTTGTCCATATCATTCAGTATATTGGCTCATTCTTTGTTTACCTTTATATACATCAGATCCCCATGCTGAATCTAGAATTATTCATTTCTCCACTGTTGTTCTCAAAGACATACAGATCAAGCAGAACTTCTCCACACTTGAAGATACCATGTTTTCCTGTTTATATATACATATCCCAGAAATACCAATCACACCTGATTTTTTCTGGTTTTAAAAGCCCCATTTTGTCATTGATCCAAAGTGCTCAGAAACCACTCCATGAGTGCCATATAAGAACCTGAGTACAACAAAAGCAATATAAGAGCAGACAATCTGAGTCAACTGAGAAATTATTATTTATCTAACTATTGTCCTTAGAGGCTCCAGTCAGGTTGGAGCCTATTGTGCTAGGTTCTGTACAGACATGTAGTAAAAGTCTGTTCATACCCCCATGACTAATTTGACCAACTCTACTTATGAACAGTATCACAAATCAAATTCCTTGAGCCTAAATCTCCAATAAACAATTTCAATTCCCTCTCCTGGATTCTAGTGACAATTCCCCCCAGTCCACATTCTGAAAATGTTTTCAGTTAAAACCTATTAATTAGTTCACTAAAATATTTTCTTTTGCCTCATATCTTTAGTAAATATGTTGAGGGGGGGGGTGGACAGTACATACATTTACCAAGACTAGACATTTGTGAATGTATTGTTTCAACATAACTCTTCATACATAAAAGAATTTTCTCACATTATATTGATTCAGTAAATTTGATCTATAATGGCAGATTATAATTTGTCATTCATTTTCTCCAAAAGATCATTTACTCTCACCACAATAATTCGTAGTTCTGCTTTGAGCCTTAAAATTGCCTAGCTTGCTACTGGTGGGTTTTGCTATTGTATTTTACTGCTGCACTTTATCACAGAATCGTATGACTTGAGAGGTCTTCTAGTTGCATCACGTGCACTCAAGGCAGGGCCAAGCATTACAGGTGTCTGTTCAACCTGCTCTTAAAAATCTCCAATGGCGGAGATTCCACAACCTCCCTAGGCAATTTATTCCAGTGCTTCACTACACTGACAGTTAGGAAGTTTTTTCCTAATGTCCAATCTAAACTGCCCTTACTGCAATTTAATCCCATTTCCTCTTGCCCTATCCTCAGAAGTTAACGAGAACAATTTTTCTCCCCTCCTCCTTGTAACAACCTTTTATGTACTTGAGAACTGTTATCATGTCCCCCTTCAGTGTTTGCTTCTCCAGACTGAACAAACCCATTTTTTTCCAATCTTCCCTCATAGGTCATGGTTTCTATACCTTTACTCATTTTTGTTGCTCATTTAGTTATGGTTGGATGTTTATAATGTGTTTTTAAGTTAAGTCTAAGGGCCATATGCCAACCATGTGGATTATTTTTCGCATGTTTACAATCCCAAATGAATAACTGGTGTGAATTGACATAGTTCCATTAAAATCAACAGTATGCTGATTTACATCAGCCGAAGATCTGGCCCAAAGCCAGATTTTATTTTTAAACAGATGCTAAGCTTAACACAGTGCTATTTGATTGATCAGGTCAAGCAGAGTTATCTGAGGATGCAACTTGATTGAAGCTGATGAGTTATAACATATTGCATTGCATAGTTTCATTGGCACAGCTAGGTCATTGACCAACCAAGCAGCCTGGAATCATTATTAAGTAATACCTCTCCATTTCAAAAATATTAAGTTTAACAAGATGATATCAGGTACCAAACATCATGGACATGCCAAATCCTGCTCTCAGTCACAGATGTAATCACACCATTAAGACTAATGGAATCACATCAGTATAAACCCATTTCAAATGTGGATCATCTCTAATGATAGGTACTGCACCCTTTATACAGCATATTCAGAGTTACTCTATAAGGACAGTTTTGAGGTGACACTTTTGCTTCTCAGTGGGAAGGGCATTATAAAAAGAGCTAATAATTTAGCTGCTTAATGTCAGTAAGCTTTTGAAAAAAGTCTACTATGAATCTGAGGAGGACATACGGGAGAAACTAAAGTCATCATAAGGACATTTGAGGGTTTTTTTTTTAGAAAAATCACTACCACAGCTAGAATACAGAATGTAGCTGGAGTGGAAAGGGAATGACCTCAGAATGGTGCAGTCTCAAAACACAAGACTGGGCAATTTGAGAATCAACTATTAATTGGAATATTTGGAATCTGGCAAATGTTTATGTGCAGTTACTAGGCATCTTTTAGATACATTTTTATATCTGAAATATACAATATTTTCTTCCTTTGACTCCAGGAACAATTTATAGTGTAACATAGTTACTACATACCTTCATAGCAAGGAGGCTGCTCTGGTGAATTATGCGCAAGACTAGAAACCAGGAAACAGCAAATTTTAATCCCAGTTCTGTCATAAAGGTGCACAGTGATGTTGGGCTAACTTCTTAATCTCTTTGCTTCAGTTTACTTCTCCATGAAATGGGGATACAACCACTTACATACCTCAGAGGCATTCTCAAGATTAGTTTATTGTACAATGCTCTGAAAATATTAATTCAACATATAGTTGCTAAATTTCACCACCAAAGGGTTTCATTCTTTCCTGCACTTCAGCGCGTCACCAGTATGTCCTCCCAACTCTCATAATCATCTTAAATTTAACATAGCCATAGCCAAACCTGAGTGCCTAATCTTTCTTTCAAAACCCTCTCCCTCTGTTATCTTGATAATACCATTACCCCTTCTTGTCACTCAGCCCTATAACGGGCATCCTCTTTAACTCCTTCTATTCCTTGCCTATTCAGGCTGTGTTCAAATCGCGCAGCATCTTTCTTCATCACATAAAAAATCTGATCATTTGTTTTTCTCTGTATATTTAGAACTCTAGTTCAAGAGCTCATCATCTCAGATTTGATCACAGGACTGTCCTCCTGGCAGGTCTCCATGAAGCCCTCATTGCCCATAGGGACTTTAGAAGGGCTGAGGACCCAGCACTGAGTTAGCAGTGGTCAGCACTGATCACTTTTAACACTGCCACTCCTCATCAGACAACTTGTAACACATCACATGGACTGAGGATGCTCAGTAACACTGCTGAAGCCAGCAGCCCTCACTCTATCCCCTCCCCACACTATCAGCAGGCATGAGTCATTTCTGCCATTCTGTATGGATTGTTATACCAAGCTGTAACTGGGTCTTATCAGGCCTTCTCTGTTCCCTGTTGAAGGCATCGGCACCCTGACACCCCAAGGAAAAGCCAGTCAGACTGGGCTACTAAGAGGAGTTAGACCTCCAGTGACCTAGAAAGGCCAGGAGGAAACACTGACCAATTGGGAACCGGCAGGCCAGTTAAAAAGGCTTGCCTGCTTCTTCTCAAGGGAGAACTAGGTGAGATTGGGAAGAAGGAGGAGCTCCTCAGTGCCAGCCCAGAACTGCATAGCCAGGTCAGGGCCTTGCCTTCAGGTGCCTCAACTAATCACTTGCATTTGAGGTTTTCTTTCTTTATTTAAAGATGCAGAAAATTTGAAGGTGTTTTTTTTAAAGTTATTTAACTGTTTAGGTACTGATGCCAAGTTTAAAGCACAGGCCACCTTGCTCCAAGCTGGTAGCCAAAACTTCTGGACTAAGGCAGGAAATACTTTCGGTACCAAATGTGGCTCTGAAGGGGATGGTGCAGAGCAGTCCTACTTGACACACATGCCCATCACCGTAGTATCTGAGCACCTTCCAGTCATAAGTTATTCAGTGTGACTGTAGACTACTTCAGTCACAGGCTATTTATTCTGTCATTCCCCCCCCCCCACCGTTCCCAGGCAGAAGTGTGTGAAGTAGAGTGTTTTGCTGTTGTTGTTTTAATATAAACATATCTGTTGCTATATGATTGTTAGAGAAGACAAGGTCAAAGGAATGTGCCTTGCACTTTGAGTGGTGAAGTTTTATGATGGTCCTTAGTTCTTGAGGGAGTTCATTCCTTCTATGAATTGCTGCAGCTGATGGACAATCTCACTGGGCAAGAAATAGCGTACATTACTCAGGTTATTAATCCAGATAAAACTAAGTCACAGGTCATTACACCAAGCAACTTCGAGCTCCAGATTACAACCATCTGAACAGGTGGCAACTGTCAAATCCTTGGGAAGCAACATTGACAGCACAGGAACAGTTTGAAAAATGTGGACATTAATATAGCAGCAGCTTCGGTCATGGGGGTTATCGTGACGTCAAGCTTGCTATGAAGCTGCAGATCTACTGAACCATGTTTATACCAACTCTATTGTAGGGCAATATTATATGGGTCCTGAGGAAAGGGGAAGAGTAGTGGATTGATGTTTCTGGACTATCTTTGTCAGCTGCTCCATATCTAGTGGCAAGCTCAGAAAGGAGGACATTTCGAGCTGAAACCACCTCTATCAATATAAATTTGATTTTGGTGACTCTTTTAATATGGATATTTTATTAGGATAGAAGACCAATGAATTACAAAACATGTTTGTCAAGGGATGCCAGTGACTATGGCCAGTGATCACGTGGTTGCCAAAAGCTTTGGTGGCACAATAAGATCATCAAGGACTGACATAGACTGAATATTCAGCCAGACCACATTACCAGCCCAGCTAGAGATCACTCCAGGTGGTGCTTGACCTGCAAGGAGGCTAAGTCCCTTGGGATTTGCAATGATGATACTCTACCTATAATAATATCCTTGAACACCCACTTGTCCACGTCTCTCTCAAACATTTCCACATCAGCACTTACATATGGAACATCCCCCCCAAAATGATCCATAAAGCCATTACCTTCTCCTCCTTCAAATTCCCAACCATCTTTTTTCTTAGCAAACTAATATTTCCTGTGTAGTGGGAGAGTCTGAGATAGCTGATATTCACTTAGGACCAGATCTAATGCCCCTGGAAATTCATCAGAATCTTTTAATTGACTTCTGTGGCTTTGGATCAGGCCATTATTGTTTTAAAAACAAAACAAAACAAGAACTTACAAAAAATTCAGAACCCTCAAGTAGAATGCTTTGCCAACCCACATAGCAGTCATTTTATTACCACATCATCCATTTTCCCTTTCCTTCTAGTTTGTTATACTCATTTATTGAGTATTTATTCAAATTAGACTGCAAACTCTTCATTGCACAGACTGTTTTCCAATGTTTTTTCACAGCACTGTGCACAATAAGCCCTAATTTTGGACCTGACACAATACAGGTAATAATAATGCAACATTTAATGTACAGAGTAAAAATTAAGAAAGGCTGGAAATGCATAAGGTAAGGAAGGTCCTGACAAGATTCTAATACAGATAATTTCAAGTTGTGTGTGCAAAAAATATGTTGCAGTTTTTCAGCCTTGCAGAACTCAAACAGCTGATTTGTCTACAAACTTTAAAAAAAAAAACGTTTCATGTGAATTTAAACAGAAAATTTTCATTCCTCAAATTTTTTGTAAAGAGGGACACATAGGAGAAGTAGTGCTGGGAATGTGAAAACAAAGCTTTATACTTTCCTGTCTCTTTTACAACCAACAATACTATTTGTTAACAAGCAAATATTACCAAAATGAGAATAGCAGAACTTAAATCTGGGTACTAGTGCCATAAATTGCAAATTAAATGCTTCAGAAAAGAAACAATGATATCAGCAGAATTTATGTACTACAGTAAGAAAGAATAATTAAGAAACTTATAAGTAAGTGGAGAAGAAGACAAGTGTGAAAATAGTCAAAACTAGATTGATGGAAGTCATGCAAAAGGATTTGATTAGCTGTGGCATTTCTGAGGAATTGCTTCAAGATGGACTGGCATGGAGAAGGAGGACATAAAGAGCTCATCCGATATAGATAATTCTAGAAGAAAAATAAATAATAATAGCCCGTTACCATTACCCATATGGAGATGAAACAAACCACAGAATCAAAGCCTGGAAAATAACGGGATGAAAGTATCAAGGTGAAAGACAACATGATCCTTAAACGGTTGCTCAAATCAAGTAGGAATTTTGTAATGCATATTTTCAATAATAACTCTAGTGCATTCATTGAACATTCATTTTCATGTTCTAAGCAAAACAAATAAAGGCTAGCAAGTGCTAAAGATTCATTAACAACTATGGATAATACCAAGATTAAAAACAGAAAAGGGAAATAAAGCAATTACAAGAAAAGACTTCTTGCAAAGATTTCTTATGTCTCTGGGTACTGAGGGCAATGCAATCTCAGTAACAAAATGTGTATATACATTTATTTGACTGAAGGAATAGCTTTTTCCAGGGGATATCCTGCAGAACATTGCTCCTGTCCTCAAGTAGATACATCATTGTAGGGAATTAGGTAAATTATAAGAGTGATATCGGCACACTCAGCCTTCTAATTGACCCTCAGCCTCTGGTGATGAAGTCAGCTCTAAAACACAGATCAATTCTCACCAACAGGCCATCTGAGCGGAAAGGTATATACCATACTCACCCATACAACACACTGGGGAAAGACACATACCATACAATAATGACATTAGCAACACACACAGAATGCTTGAAATGTCTAACAAATAATGCAAAGAAAATAATCTTTTCCCATGGCAAACCCTCTCTTTTAGATCTCTTCATATTGGGGGAGGCATATTGACTCATTGAAGAAAAATGCCATGGGAAGTGCCCACAAATCTGGCAGCTTTCCAAAGATCCAAAGGAGGCCAGGGTAAACCATACTGAGGCCCTGCACCTCACCTTGTTGGGCCTGGTTCGTGGCTTCCTGGCACTCTGGCTCCACTGAAGCTGAACTACCGGGAACGACTCTTGGCCACAGAGGCTTTGTGGAACTAGACAGGTCTGCGGAGGGAAGACGATAAAGGAAGGAAAGACCCAGGGGATCTGCAGAAAAAGTTATAGAGGCTTAAGATGTATTTTCTCTGCAATGGCTGTGAAGGGTCAATATGCAGCCTCCCCAGCCTGTTTACTCCCCTTTCCCTGATCTACCTAGTCTCCACTGCCTCTCCCCGCATAGACTCCTAGCTTGTGTATCATGGGTTCGGAAAGAGAGTGAGAGGTTACCATGGAGACAACTGGCCTCTTCTTTCTTCTCCCCATATGTGAAGATAGATGTGCACTGAGGTTCCTCTCCATATGCAGAACTAAAGGGGACGATCTATGCAAATAATATCCATGACACTCTTTCCCATAACAAGCAATGTGGTATCAGTATTCTGATGGCTCTGCAAATAGTAAGCCTGTCTGACTGCAAGAGACCAATTTATTTTCAAACCTCAGTTGTGAGGGAATAAAATGAGTTGCTTCCTCATGTAGCCTGTAACATTCCTGAGTAGATTATGCTTTTTATTCTTCCTAACTAATTTAAAAGTCTGTGTATGATTTAAAGGGCTTCTAAATTGGTCCACCCATCACGCAGGCTCTAAAACAAAAATAAGTAATCTCAAACTGCAGAACCCAATCAGCAAGATTTGGTGATGTTCTGTTAACCTCATGCCTGAAGTAATTACAGAGAGTGAAAGAGAACTTTTTTATGTTATTTTATTTCATTTTATTTTTAAGGTGAGGAAACATTTCCTATCTTCTGCTGATCAACGGATAAAGTGCTCGGTAACAAGCACTCTCTGTTTTGGCACAATAAAACATTTGGTCCATTTATTAAAGAAAATATCGTCTGGAGGTATACTTTATTATTCTGTGAAAAAATCATTACAAAATACATTTGGTCTGAAATTAGATATTCTAAATGCATCAAAATTGCAATTAGCAAGATGTGGAACACAGCAAAGTTTGAGACTGTTGTTAGTCACATACAAAAGAATGCCTCATATCCATTAAGAACATGATTTTCTTTTGATATTTCTCCTTCTTAAATATCCTCCACAAAATATTGAATCTATGTCACATCTGAGGTACTTATACGTGATCTTTCACCTTGGCACGACATGTATTGAATGCTGTATTGAAAGACACCTGCACATAACACGAATGTAGGGCCATGTTTTCCAAGGCAGTTGTTATTCAAAAATATCATATCTATAAATTGGGGGGGGAGCTTTCCATAGGTGTGGGTTTTATCACATTACACCTGCAGAGAATAAAAATGAAAAACACAAAATCACTTCCAATAATGTTACTACTGCAAGATTAAAATATAGATGTAGCTGATTTCCTTCATCTTTTGTGTTTACCAATACCTGGTAAAATGACAAAGAACTTGCTCCAGTGGGCTTCAGAAGAGGAAGACATGCTCTGCTGATTTCTGATTTTGGGTGTGTATTTTTAAACCTCTGTTTATTCCTGTTTTTACGTGTTTATTTCTCAACCTATTTCTTATTCTTTTCCTGGGGCCACTGTAGTGACGGCCTCATGGGTAGAGAGCTGTACAGGGTATGTATGCCAACCTCAAGATATCAAAAATGATATGTCGAATTCCCCCAAACTATGAGATTGGCCCAAAAAAAACCATATGATTTTTTAAAGAAACATACTGTGCGGTTTTTTGATCTGTCTTTTGATTTTTGAACTCCTCCTGCCCATTTCCAGTGTGTCTGTGTCAGAGAGAGAGAGAGTGAAAATTAGTGTTCCCTACTCCCCAAATTTATTGTGTGATGATGGTGACATGGATGGAAGGCTAAGCCACAAAGGAAAGGCACTGTAGCTCCTGACCAGTCAGAGGGGGGCCACAGAGCAAGTGACTAAGGCACTGGCAGAAATTCTTGCTCCTGCTACAGTAGCTCTTACATCTGCAACTGTACATGCCCTGCCCAGCTATTAATTCTGCCCCTAGCCTCCTAATGAATCCTGTCTCCAGGATTTCCATGAGTTCAGGCCCTCTCCCACCCTTCTCTCTGCTCCTCCTGGTATTCTTTACCCATCTATCCCAGCCCTGCGGGGTGGGGGGCTGCAGTGGGGTCCCCTCTCCTTTCAGGATGGGGACAGCAGCTCCAGGGGCTCTTCACCCCTGTGTCCCCTTCACGAGGTGGGCGCTACCAGGAACAAGAGGGGAAGGAGGAGGACAGAGTGGAGCCACCCTGAGCTGCTGGGGTGGTTCTGCTCCCTTTTCCCTCCTCTACTCATGTGCAAATGGCTTGCTGCAGGGAGAGGGAGAAAGATCTGATTGGTTTCTCAGACTCGGAAGAAAAAAAATAATTAAAAAAAAATCATGAGAGCTGGCAATAATTTGCATAGTGTCAGCACCCAGTGGAACCCAGGGCTCCAGTGCGGAAGGAGGAGGAGTAGTTTGTGAGCTCTCTAGTGGTGCTCACTGTTCTCAGGGCTGTAGATGCCACCCAAAACCATGCAAAGTAGCAGCATGTAAGTAGCTAGGCCAGCCATGTTGTACAGTTGTATACAACAAATGGTGTACATTTAGTTAAGACAGTGAACTGGAATCACACAGTGCCCATATGTGTCTTCCAATGGCTTTTTGTTGCGTAAAAAGCAAAAGACAAACAGAGTGCAGAGAGCACCAGAGCACGGCACAGACGGTCTATCTGTGCTTGCATATCCTACTGTTCCTGTACTGGCTCCAACTGGGACTCTAGGGGAACTGGGACATCTAAGCTCCGTCTCAGCTTGAGCCCTCATGCTGGAGGTCTGTATACCTCCAGGGAAGCTAGGAACGTTGGAAGTGCCTCTCCACATCCTGGAAGCCTATGGAGATGTTGGCTATGGTGGGGAACTTTTGAGAGGTGGATGGTGCTGGATTCAGTAAATCAAAAGGCAGGAATGGTTGAGCAGACTGTATTAGGTACTGGGCCCTGTATGGGTGTTCACCTTACGCCAACAGGGATGGGGTTAAAGTGTCAAGAGAAGCCTATTTACCTTTAGGCTGCACCTGTTGGAAAGCTAAGAGTCAAGAAGGCTGGCATTGGCAGGAACAGGAGGAGCTTCTATAAAGCCTAACAGTTGAAGATGGAAGAGGGCTGCAGTCACAATCCCTGATACAAGGGAGGAGTGTAGGAGCCTGTAATAGGACTGTAGGAAGCAGTCCATTCAGGGAAGGAGCAGTGAGGGCTGAGAGAATAGACCTTAACTGCTGGTTCAATATAGAGAGCGGGCTGGGATTGTCCTACCAACCATTGCAGGAGTGGCGCAGTCAGCACAGTGGAGGTGGAGACTGACTTATACTTTGAGGAAAGAGACTGATAGTACCCTGGAAGGGGAGGATGGTGGTGACTTGGCCGGAGGGCTAAGCTATGAAGGAGAGGCACTGCAGTTTCTGACCAGTGAAAGAGGGGCCAAAAAGCAAAAGATTGAGGCAATGGCCTGAACAACAAACAGTGATTAGCTAGTTCCTCAGATGAGCCACATGGCTCCTCAAGCAGTGAGTTTCCAACCCTGTGAAAGGCCCCATTGTGCTGGGTTCTGTACAAACACTGAATAAAAAATTGTCTCATTCTTGAAGGTCTTTCAATCTAATGACATAAACAGTTAACTTTTGTGTTTTTTTTTAAAAAGCAAACTATCACCAGAAAAATTTGTTAACAGTGGGTGCCCAGGTCATGTGCTGCACCCTCGAAAAGACACCTTTATAACTTTGGGAATTATGGAGTATAAATAGACATTTTGAGTTTGGAAGGTGCCATTTTAGAAACATCTGTCCTAATTTCTAATTAACAGTTCAACACAATATTTATTGGTATAAACAAGTTATGAAAGATCTTGTTTAAATTCTCAAAACAATCACAAAAAAAAAACCCAGAAAAAAACCAAAAACTCAAGGATTGCATTTTAGAAACCAAATTAGCAGAGCAGATTTAGAACAATTTATTTTTATGTGTTGGAAAAGTGACACACTAGCAGCAAAAGGTTGGATTTTTTCTTCTCATTCTGATCTCACTTCACTTCTGCATGCAATGAGATAGAGACACAAAGGATGGACAGAAGAATGAATCAATAGTTTTCATTGTCCAAGAAAAATGATTCTGGTAAAATAAAGCAGACTCCTGCTACTTGTATATAGAAGAAAGCCAAGGACACCATACACAACTTTCAACATTCTGTTTAAGTGACATTCAGAAAACAACCTGTTTGGTGCTCCACAGATTTAATGCCTTTTCCTTCTGAATTTTATCTGTTACTATCAGCACTAGATATGGAGTACTAAAAGATCAAGATAGCACATTATATCAGTGGCATTAGAAATATAGTTATAGACAAATCTCAAAAGGTTTGCAGTTGGATTCAGTTCAGGGACATAACCCAGAAGTTTGGCTGCCTATCCAAACTTCCTGATTCAGCAAACCAGGCTTGAATTCTCAAGAGAACAACAGCCTTTGTTTTAAGTTTCTGGGTTCATGTATTTCTGTATGCTATCTTTTGGTCCCAGGCAGAGACATAAAGATGAGAGGAAAGGTGGCCCTGTGCTTGAGGCACCAGTCTTGTACTCTAGAGACATGCATTTATTCCCACCCACGGTACATTTTGTTTCCCTATGACCTCATCTATAGAAATGGAAAATACAGCTTACCTTCCCTGACTCTTTCATGGCCTAGGTTATTTAGATTGTAAACTGTTCAGTTTAGAATCTATACTTTACTACATCTTTGGGCAGTAGCTATCACAAAAAGGCCTGTATCTAGTTGAGTTCTCTTCCTTGCTACTGTAATAGAGCAGCCAACAGAGGCATGCAAAATGGTGGAGTCAAGACTGGATTCTCCTATCATGCTGTTAGAGATCTGGAATATTTCAATTGAAGTCAATCCACTGGAGAATCAGATCCTAACTTTCCAAAAGGACCCACCACCAAATATCTTTCAACTTCCAGACATGGTCAAATCACATTTTAGGCTAAGGATAAAACTTGGGTATTATTTTATTGGACCTCTATTTCCTAGCTGACCTTTTCTTTAAACTTCTAAATTCTCACAGATTTCATTTTGTGTCATGCAGTGAAGTGAAGAAGAGGTGTGGTTAGTGTTATTCATCTGGAGTATGGGTCAAATATAAACGAGAGTGTGAAAATGTTACACTTCTGTGATTCAATTCAAAAACAAGACTTGTAAACCAGTATTTCTTACAACAAATCCTCTCACAGTGAGATTGCAAAATGGGAATTGGCTGGTGATGTCTTGTCTGGAAATAAACATATTTCCCAATAAATTTACATTACCCTTTGATTGCCTTATATATTCATGCTGTCCAGATGAAATGGTAACACAGATGGTCACTCTATTGTGTTCTTTTCAGAAACAGATTAAAAAGAATACTTGTAGAATCTAATCCCTAATCCCTCCCATAACAGAAACTCTTCACTGGTAGTTGAATAAGGTCATTAGGCAATTAAATAAATCTGCCAGAACCATTTTGTGTTTCAGTTCTGTGCAATCAATTAAACTCCTACAGTTAAAAATGAAGTCTCTTTTTTTTAATTTTAATATGTGTATTTTCGTAAAAAGAAAATCATTTATAAAAACATCTATTAATTTAGGGTAAAAATGCCTTAGTTTAGAATTTCTATAAATAATAATTTTCATGAGGACCTCTGGAAGAATCACACAAATGCACTTGACTGCATGGAAATTAATTAGGGTCAAATCCTGGTCATGCTTTCATCAGTGACAAGACTCCAAAGAGAGCTCATTCTAAAAATGGATTGCTGAAATCAGGCCTCTCATAATGTCCCATTATCCTTCTTTTATGGAAGGGGGAAATTAAAGCTTGTCACAAGGTTCAGTTGTCCTATAAAAGCATTTTTCCATACAAATTTTATTAGAGAACTACGTATTTTTAGTAAAATTACTACAGTTAATTCAAATAGAAGTGATTTGGAACATTACACAAATCTTTGTTACAACTTTAGTATCTACCCAGAAAGCTTTTCAACAATATTGGGTATTGCTCTGTTTTGCATGCTATTTTTATATGTGTTGCTCTATGAGATTATTTAAGGTTTTCTCATTATCCCAATTCAGTTTCATGTTTCAATATGGCCTTTTCTATGTGTTGGTATACAAACTGAAGATAAGTTAGCATGATTCCCAGGCAGGATATTTTTTCTTCCAATAGGACAAAACAACTCTCTTGTACCCAGATTCACTCATACCATACATATACTTCCATATTACAACTGTGTGCAAATGGAATAATGTCCAAACCAGTAATGTATATACTTCTTGTTTTAAGAGGAACTTTTTTTTTTTTTTAACAAAGCTGAAAGCAATTATTAGCCAAATCAGTTGAGAGAAAATTTAAAAAGAAAAGAGCGAATGATACTTGGAAACAGTTTAGATGACCAAAAAGCCACAATTGAGAGAATTTACACAGATAAAAAATAAACAAACAACCCCTTCTCCTATCTTAGAGGAAAAATGAACACAGCTAAGAAAGAAAGAAAGAAAGAAAAAAAGAAAGAAAGAAAAAGAAAGTTGATAGCAATTAATATACATTTAAAGTTAGGAATCATAGCAATTGATAAGGAAAGCAAAAGGACAGAAGGTGAAATCTATGACCAACAGAGTTAAGAACAATAAAGAGATTTTTAGATGTATTAGGAATAAAACATCCTGACAGTGGTATTGGTCCATTACTAGATGGATGTGGTAGAATTGTCACAAGACAGAAGTATTCAATAAATATTTCTGTTATGTATTTGGGGAAAAGCCAGATGATGTAATTATATCACATGATAATTACAAAATACTTTGTACTGCATCTAAAGAGGATGCTAAACAACATCTATTAAACAAACATTTTTAAGCTAGCTAAGAGTTCTAAAAGAGCTTCCATCTAAGGGTTCTAAAAGAGCTGACCAAAGCGCGCTCTGAACCATTAACATTGATTTCAAATGAGTATTGGAACACTTGTGAAGTTCCAGAAAACTCAAAGAAAGCTACTGTCATGCCAATTTGGAATTTATAGGCCAGTCAGTGTGATATCAATCACAGACACTACAATGGAATGGCTGGTATGGGAGTAGATTAATAAAGAATTAAAAGAGGGTAATATGATGTCATTCAAAATGATTTTATAGAATATAGAATTTGTCAGACTAATTTGATATATTCTTATGATAAGATAACAAATTTGGTTGATAAAGGTGATAGTGTTAATGTGATATTCTTAGACTTCTGTAAGGTATTTTGTCTTGATACCACATGATATTTTGATTAAGAAACTAGGACAGGGGTCTGCAACCTCCGGTATACGTGCCACCATTGATTTTGAGCAGCACACTGCACCGCTTATGGCCCCAAGCAGAGCAGCACCATGCAGTGGCCACTCCCCCTTCCAGCCCCACCCCTCTCTTCCATGTGGACCCAGCAGTGACCTGGTTGGATCCGCACTGCTCCCGGAGGAAAGTAGGTGGGAGCAGTGGTGAGGGGGGAAGCAGGGAAATCTTCATTTATTGGCTTTGAGCATACAACAAAATAAGACAAGCCAAAAAGAGTAGACTCCCTAGTAGCTGGATCACAGAGCTGCCGTCCTATGTCTTCATAACACAGGTTTTAATAATCATAGAATTGTATGACTGGAAGGAATCTCGAGAGGTCCTCTACATTTATGGCAGGACTAAGTATTATCTAGACCATCCCTGACAGGTGTTTGTCTAAACCGTTTTTAAAAAGCTCCAGTGATGGAGATTCAACAACCTCCCTATGCAATTTATTCCAGTGCTTAACTACCCTGACAGTTAGGAATTTTTTCCTAATGTCCTACCTAAACCGCCCTTGCTGCAATTTAAGACTATTGATTCTTGTCCTATCTTCAGAGGTTAAGGAGAACAATTTTTCTCCCTCCTCCTTGTAACAACCTTTAATCGACCATCAGAGTCCAGGGTGAGTTTATGGCACAGACTATTAAATTGGGTTCTTTATCATCATACACTTCTTCAGTAACTAAGTTTCCGTTGACCAGATTAGGCTCTCAGTAACACTGCTGCAACCCCACTGTTCTGAGATTATGCTATCATTCCAATCTCATTAGCTTTAAATGGGCTGGCACAGGTATAATTTGACCTGCAGAATCTCTGTTGCTGATGGTGATGCAAGATCTGGAAAGAACCTTTCCTGACTGTCAAAGTGAAGGCAGAGTTTGTGGAGCTGGTAGTTTTTAGTAGTAAGATGAGCAAATTTGATAGGAAATCAATGAGAAACAATGATTACAGAACTTGACAACGCAACTGTTTTACAAAATCAACTTCAAGAGTAGAGCTCCATTTTCAAAGGACAAAACATTCCGATGTAATCCATTTGTGTTTGTTATTGCAAAAGAACAATTGCTGATGACTGCACTTATTTTCAATTTTTTCCAAAATACATTTTTTTCTCCTGGGCTTTAGTCTTTTATGCCAGATTTCGGCCTGAAGGAAACATTTATTGCTGAGCCCATTAAACTCAGGGATTACGAGGGAACGTATTTGCACAACTCTCAAAAACAGCATACTAAGAAAACGAACTCTGAACAAAATTAAAATGATGGGGATTCCATTCTAGACATATGGTCCAATCCTCTGACCTGCCAAGCACCCTCCAATTTCCATCCATTCATAGGATTCAGCCATATGTTGGTCTGAATGACTCCTATATCAAACAGGCTTTGTTTGTAAGAGTTATTTTTTTCCTACCTGCCCACTCAGCAAACATCAACTATTCTAGTCTACTTTGGTTTTCATGTTGTGCCAATTGTTATGGTTATCCGAGCTGGACTTCCAAAGTCAAGCTGTGCTTCCTGCCTCCTTCATTGTTGTCTTTATGATATGTAGCTATGGATCTTCTGTTTACTGTGTATTGCACCTTTCTATTTCTAAAAATTCTCCTCTTAAAGTTCAGCAGCCTTTTTGTTCTCAGACTTGTTTCAATGACAGAAGAGACACCCTCACTGATGAAGACTTTATTTTTGTTCCTTCTTGTCATTTTTCTTATTCTACAATGTAAGTTGTTTTGGCACATTACACCTTTAGTATTACTACATGGCAAGGTAACCACCACCAATACATGTTCTGTGTCAGTATATAGGGCGGGATGCTCAGCTAAAATAAACTGGTGTAAGCAAGTCAATGGATCTATACTAATTTACACCAGCTGAGGATCTCAGCCATAACAGTTAAGGTGCAAAGTAGAAGAGTCCAGCTCATTTCTCTCCTCTACATTGATTCTTTTCACCAAAAAGTGTGCAGACAAGGACGAATCAGGCTTTTTGGGTTAAAAAGTGTCATTTTTGTATATTATTTTTTCTGACTACAATACCATTTCCGACATGCACAATGCTACAAAATTTTGATAGTGACATTATAAGTAGAAAACTAATATAAGCCACCTCAGTGGATTAATCAGTTGAGGACTAGAGTAGCACATATGCTGCAGCCTGCTCTACTGCACATTGTTGAATTTGGCTGTGCACATCAGATCAAATCATAGCTAAAAAAAGCATTCACATTTCTGATTTGAACAGAACAGACAAAGAATTCTCCTTGGAGAAGTTCCCCTTGGGGAAAAATAAAGCTAAAGATTAAGGAATTCAGTAGCAGTGCTCTACTGAGCAGATGCTAGGTGATGGTACGAATTAAGGAACTTCAAGATAGGAAGGCCTGCAGTAGTGTCACCTGTAGCCTCCGTAATCACGTGTCACTGTGAAACAGGAGATTAGAGATACCGCTGAAACGTACCCAAGGGATAATCAGAGCAGGTGTGGGAGGAGAGAGAGAGAGCTTGTAAAGGTACATGTCTTGAGGTACATGCATTCAGAATTAGAGCAGGAAGAACAAATGCTGACAACACATTTAAATTTTGGAAAAATATTCTTTTTAAAATGGATGTAGGTCTTGACCACTGAATCCAAGCTTCCAAGTTTTCAGAAGAGGATTCCAGAATCTGAACCGATCTCTAATTACACAGCTCTGAAACAGGATGAAACAAAGATTTATGTCGTATCACCCAAGACAACAGGAACCAAATCTCAATTTTGAGGTCTGACCCATTATAATTTAAAGACAATTTGGCTTGTTTTAGCATTTGTTTTAACAATATATCTATTCCTGATTCTAGCTATACCACAAAATCCTGTTTGTTTTACTTCCTATGAGTAGACACTGAGAAATCAGTAGGCATAAGCGTCTTTCAGCACCCAATAAGATGTAGGGCCAAATATTGTATCAATGTGCTTCCACCAACATAACTGAGAGCAGAATTTGGCTGTTCAGGAAATGGTACCACCACAAAGAGAAACTAAGGAATAAAGAACAGGAATGGATGAATTTTTAAAATGAAGTTACAGTTTTCAGAAAGAGGAGCGCAAACTGACTAAACAGAATTCTTTAAGACCTTTTATATGAGGTGTCAGCAGGTCTAATTTTAAAAGGGAAGGCCAGACTATAATGATACAGCTAAGTTTTGGGTATTTTTTCCTTTCCCCATAAGAAGATTAATACTGCTTTAAAAAGGTAAGAAAAGAAAGAACATGCTGTAACCTTTTATCTTGTCTTTAATTTGACACTAACAAAAACTGAGGAAACACAGCCTACTGCCTCCTCTCAGATCACCAGACTGTGCTGTGTGTATGAAGTTCCCAGCAAGTGGTATTAGCAGCAGCCATATATAGATAGATGGACAGATGCTCCCAGGAGAAAGGAGTGAGAGAGTGACATACACCATTCTCTTCACACTGCATAAGAAATTAACTCTCAGGAGAGCTGTGCTATGGAACGAAAAAAATGGTACTCTGTAGTTTAAAATCAAACTTTACTGACAACATTGTTAATGGCCCTCCAAGCATGATTACAATTATAGGGCTTGAATGTGTCTTAATGAGGAAAAATCCCATGTGTGGAGGTTGCAGAGTCATATTGCCCAGTGAGAGCCCTGACAGAATTGTGCCATGTATGTTTCCAGTGCACAAGAACTGCATCAGCTGCACAGAAGTTCAGGAGACTGCAGTTTGTGCTCCCCTCTGTGGAAGGCCAGCTGTTAAAAAAAAAAAAAGGCGGGGGGGAGGAAGGGGCTAAACCCTTGCCCCAAAGTGGGCGGGACTGCCTCTTTAATTATGTTAGTTTCTAGTGCTTGGGGCTAGAGGAGCACACAAATTAAAGCCAGCACATCACACTATGTACAAAGGTAGATTAAGTCAATGCAATGCTGTATTTAAATTTCTATAATCTTCTGGAGTAAACTAAAAACCAAGAAGAGTGAAAAATATCATCATGATTCTTTCCTTCAGCATATTCTTCTAAGATTCCAAATTGGATTGTGAGGTCAATGCCAATCAGACAAATGGAATGAGGTAACTACTTAAAGAGATCAAATAATTCATTACAGTGGCTCAGTAGGATGCAGTTTTAAAAGGCTGGAACTTTAATTCTTGCAATCCTTAAATCCTGAAAGGGATGGCGAGATGCTGGTGTTTTTTTAAAAAAGAGGTATACTACATATTCCGTGTCCAAAAGATTTACTCTGTCCTCTCATTCACAACTTAGCCATACAAAAGAATTATTTAAAATACCATCCTTTAATGAAAGCTTAGGTCTTCTCATATAACTTCCAACGTTATTATCTTACATAAAACCTATCATTATGCCATTCTGCAGTAGCAATCAGCTAGATGACTAGGAATTAGTTTAGATGTTTTTGTATGCCATCCAAAAAACAGCAGAATAATCAGAACAACGATTTCAGTAGGGTCTCCATCATAATGATTACTCATGCCTAAAAATTAAGTTAAGAACAACTAATATATGACCAGCACCAAGACCAGCTCCTCAACCCCTTTCAAAACAGAGATAATTAGCATATGAAAAGAAAACAAGATACTGTTCTAGAACAGTAAAACTGAAAAACACTCCCGTCCTATGAAAATATGGAGAACCATGTTCTCTAGTGGCTTAACTCCATTGAAATCAGTGGAGTTAGGCTAGCAAAAAGTTTGTTCCCAGATCTTAATTACAAAATGCAGAGAGCTACTCAAAATTTCCAAAATTTAGTGAATTCAACTATATTTTAATTTTTCACGTGCCTTTGTCCTCACTTTGTCTGTAATTAATCACTTGTAGTATTATTTATGGTTTTAGTACAGAAGCGTATAGACATACAATCAGGGACTGTGTAAACACATAGTAAAAAGCAGCCCCAATCTGGAAGATATTACATTCTTAGTCCTCAATCCCTGCAAACACTTATGTACACAGGTTTAGCTTTAAACGGATGAGCAGTCCCATTGAAGTCAGCAAACGGGTTGCATGCTAAAAGTTAAGCAGGTATAGGAGTGCTTGAAGGACTGGGGATATGGTTAATGATAAGACTCACCAGATGAATAAACTGGTTGAACAAATTGGTTGAAGTGGAGTGAAGGGAGAACAAGATAACTGTAAGATGAGCATATTTCCATGCATAGGCCATCAGAGCACACAACAATGGTTATCTTTCTAAAAGATATACTAAAGCTCAACCAAAAGTGATGGGCTCAAAGCAGAAATTACCAGGTGAGGTTCTGTACCTGGTGTTATGCAACATAATGGTCCCTTCTGGCCTTAAAATCTCTGAATCAGTAATCTGTCTGTGAACTCTGTTTGATTTCTATTATTCTAGTGACTCTTTGTTAGGGTGTTTTTCCAATTACGATCCCAGTGCTTTGTGGTGCTTAATAGCGCAAACCAGAAACCATGAATTCCATGTCAGGAAAAATGTCACTGATTCAAAATTTGTTTTCTTCCTGATGAGGAACAAAAATTAAACCTTTCTAAAACACCCCTTAAAACCAAAGCAAGACCTTCCAGTGGCTGAACATTCATGGCTCTCAAGTAGGGAGGTGAGTGACTCAAATTCTGGCTGTGCCTGACTCAGAGCAGGGACTTGAACCTGCCTCAGCTGCCTCTCTTGTGAGTGCTCTAACCACTGAACTATCAGATCAATCTCCCTCTAATCCATTAATTATTTTTACAAAGTAGAATGTCTCTAACAGGAGAGCGAGAACTGATTCTACATCCTAGTAGATGGGGAATGAAACTTGGGCCTAGGTCTCCCGCATCCCAGCTGAGTGCCCTCTAGGCTATTGGCTTTTCAGGGGGGGAAAGCACACAGTCTCTCATTCTCAAAATTCCACCCTGGGCCTGACGTACAGTGAAATCTGAAACATTTTGACAAATTGGCATTTTCTAATGAAAATCATTTAGTCAAAAAATTCCTGACCAGTTCCAGCACTCCGTGATGTCTGCTGCCATTGACTTCTTCTATGAGAAATGTTAGCACATAGCACCTCACAGGCACTGAGCCCTAAATGTACAACCTTACTTGAGAGAGTTCCTTGCACAGAGATATAATAAGGGCTTTTCACATGAATGTCTGGCATTTGACAGCTGGACACTATAGCACTTTAATGTAGTAAGATATGATGTTGCAACAAGACAGATACCAATGCAAATGAACACTAATTCATTTGCTAACGATCAACATCAACCATAAGACCGGCTGCCAGTGGTTTCCTGTCCTTTCATCAAAAGAGAGATGGAGCCTATTTAAATGTTTTAATTGTTGGGAGAGAAATGGATTTGCTTTTATCCAATCAATATCACTTTGACCAAGAATCAATTAAACTGACAAGGCTTCTACTATTGAAGTAAGTGGGGGTTTAATTAAATTCTGTTCTACAGTCTATGAAGAAAGTCTACATAGAAGGAGAAGGGGCATTTAAGGGCCACCCTGTTTTGTGTGCGGATTGGTAAGTTGGTTAGGAACAAGTCATAAATTAAAACAATGGTGCATTAACATTCTATTTTAAATCATACAGTATGTCAAAAGAAAACCACAGCTATATATGATGCATTTTAGTACTGTACATTTTTTCTTTAAAATGCATACACAATGGACAGCTCTGCATGATCTTTTATAGCACAAGAATACAAAGTATAAAGGGGCTTCCTTCTTCCATTTCCTTAGAAACCATCATTAGCACGAAACAGACTCTCTTTTCCCATTTTCTCTGTAAGATCACTGTATATGAAATGAACTCCTCTAGGATAACAATGGACTCCTTTTAATTGGTGAAACTCTTCTACCCACCCCCTTCCACTCCGCAGTAGCACAGCTCAATACTCCCTCTCAGGTGAAGAAGCCGTTAAACTATTTGCAAGTGACTTTTTCAGAAAGGAATTTTCTCTTTCTTTCCTCCCTCACCCCCTTTTTTTAAAACTTCTGAAATCTGAAGAAAGGGAATGGGATGAGGCATATGTGGAGGGGAGGGAGGATTAACTGAAATCCTAACAAATTTCTGAAAAATATTACATGAAATCAAGCAGCAATTTGCTGGCAAATTTAGCAAAAGAAAATATCTTCAAACAAGACACCTAGAATGTAAGACCTTTCTGCAAGCTGCAACACCTCTCATTTAGCCCGAAGCATCCATCACTACAGACTCCTGACATGATGCCTATTCTAGTTTTATTTTCCTCAGGCTGCTTTGCTCACCGAGCCAAGTAATTAGAGTACCAAATAATAGGGCCACAGTTCCACATTAACTTTCAATATTATCATCTCATTGCCAGTGGCTAAAACAATGATAACAATGGTAAATCTATATCCTTCCTTGCTAAACATCTATAAAAATAAATGATTCAGTAAAAATTATCTTCAGCTTCCTTGTTCTGAAATTTGCCCCATTTATGCAATTCATATATAGTTCTAAGTGACTTACAAGTTCCCCTGGCTTTACATCTTTTCTCCTAATTGCTCAGTGTTTCATTTCACCCACAGCTTTTTGTCTTCAACTTACTTAGTGGTGGCACGATGCCAGTGCTTTCATTTGATGTTAAGAGTTGATGAAGGGTCCCCAAAGATTGCTTATTTATTTTTATTGTGTTAGGTTATTTTACACACACACACACACATATATATATCCTGATGTTTTTGATGTTCCATTTGATACTTTTTTTCAAGTATAAAACCTGCATATGTTTATCTCCCTCACGATTGTCAATATAATAAAAAATCTAATTGATTAGAGCAGATTTTTCTATGGAAGAGTTTTCCCACTAGAAGATGCAGTTTCATCAACATGTTCTGGTAATGCGTTGACTGACAGGGAAAACATCTAAATGAATTGTTACATGGTAAAACTTTTTGTTTCAGCTATTTTTGATTGGTTTCATCTCAACATTTATATTATATCAAATATAGATGTGACTATTATGTTATATGTTCATATATATATATATATATATATATAATCTCTTAATTATATTCTTTTTTGACATCAAAATGTTTTGACATGATCAAAACAAAATAATGTTTCCACATCAAAAAAATTCAAAGAGAAATTTTGAAATTTAAAGTTTTCATTCTGATCTAGAATCAAACCATATTTAAAATGTTAGAACCATTTAAAATGTTAGAATGAACATATTTAAAATGTTAGAACATATTTAAAATGTTTAAAATGTTAGAACATATTTAAAATGTTAGAATGAAATGGAAATTCTATTTTCCAATCAGATCTAATTGATTACAAATGCAAAAATTACAAACATTGGCTCTAATTCTGCAAGCCCTGATGCACAAGACTACCTATTTACACACACCTATTGGATCTAATATTCCAGGTAATGGCTCCAATCCTGTACAAACCTATATGTATAAATGCTGTGTTAGAGACTCACTTTCAAAATGAAGGACACTTAGAAGTATCTGTTTAGAAGCTAGAAAGATAAAATTTGTGCAAAAAGGTTAGGCACCAGTATATATCAGAAGTAATCCCAATTCTGTAAAAATGGATTTACACCACTATGAGTCAGGCTAAATGGATGCAGAATCAGGCTCCTGCTTAGGGAATTCTCCATCCCTTTATGTGGGCCTACCAAAATGATTATTCTGATTATTAAAATACAGTTTAATTGTAATTCAATGCCTAGCTGGTTACTAGCACAGACATACAAGAAGAAGTGAAAGGGTATGAAAGCAATGCACACCAGTACCAGTTCCTGGAGTCATTATGCATTTGGGGCATAAAAATCTGGAACTTTTACCAAAGCTGTGACAATAAAATAATATTTAGTTCTCAGTGATTGTAATAAAAAAATCTCCACATGATTTACAAATATTAAACCTCCTAATATCAAACAGGAGACTGTCATTCCTTGAGCAATAGTAGGATGTATGTTGTCTACACTTTTCTAACAGGCAAAAAGAATTAGGGCTGATACCAAGCCATGGTGATCTAGGGAGCAAAAAATCCCCAAAGAATTATGAACCTCTGTGTGGAATACCACTGAGCTCTTCCTATATCTTACTGCTGAATTACACATCAAGTCATCATAATGTCCTGTGTCTCTAGGCACGTGTGCATTTAGGGTATGTCAAGACTGAAATTAGACATCCATGGCTGGCCTGTGCCAGCTGACGTAGGCTCACAGGGTTCAAGCTAAAGGGCTGTTTAATTGCAGTGTAGATATTCTGGCGTAGGCTGGAGCCTGAGCTCTGGGGCCCTTCCCCTCCAGCCTGAGCCCAAACATCTACACCACAGTTAAACAGCCTCTTAGGTCAAGCCCCACAAGCCTGAGTCACTTGGCAAGAGCCAGCCACAAGTGTCTGTCTAATCGTAGTGTAGACATACCCTAAGAGGCAGTTGTTTTTTTTCTCGAACTGTAATAGTGCAGTCCTACAGTCTGCACCGAGCTCTTCTCTTCCAGGTGCTGTGCCTTCCAGACTCTTCCCTTTACAGAAAGTGAAAGAGGGCAGTTGGCAAAGTCAGCTACATGCACTATCGTTCACTCTTAAAACACCCACAGGCAGTGGCATCAGAGGATCATTATAGCAGGGTCGCTTTTATTCCTCCATTGTGCCTATTTAATAATAGTGATTCTGTGAACATCTTTACAGGGAAAGAGCCCTGTTTGGCTAGTAAATACTCTGTAGTGCTGCATTTAATTAACATATTAAAATGCTTCTGGAGAAGTCATGCTTGATTTTAGTGTGTGGGGGGAAAATGCCTAAGATTGCTTGCTTGTATTTGACAGCTATTTCCATAACAATGACTACATTTTAAATATGTTAAGTCAACAATATTATATAAGAGCTAGCCACAGAGGTGGCAAACATTCATTAACTTTGTGGCATGGACGAGTCATTAGCGTTAAATGGGATCACTGAGCCAGGACACCCATCTCCTGCTGCATGAGTGAGATCCCGATTCACTGGGGAGTAACAGGAGCTGGATTAACTAGGCTGGAGTCTAGGACCAGCCGCCAATTACTAAATGAGAATACAAACGTTGCATAAATTATCAGTCACATAACATTTTCCTGAATGACTCATTTCTTTGGAGACCATAGCGCACCTTGCACAGTCTTATCAAATGCAGAACTTTTAAAAAAGGGAACAAAACCAGAAGCTGAGAACCTCCTTCTCTAATGAGGCTATTAGTACTTGCTAATAAAACTAAAAGAGATGTTTGGTGTCTAAAACAGCAGACCTAAAATTAATAACACTTGGGTTCTAATTCATAGTATTGCCGCTCACTTACTGTGTGATTTAGAGTTCCCCCCCGGCAGTTTAGAAATATGGGAAGATCTATTGTGATATTTACATGTTTCACAGGGATGTTGTGACTGGGGGGGTTCTTTTAAAGGTTTGAAATCATTGGCTAAAAAGCATCATGTAAGTGCATACTCAGTATTGTATCACAAGAACAAAAAATTGCCATACTAGATCAGATCAATGGTCTGTCTAACCCAGTATCCTCTCTTCTGACAGAGGCTAGTGCCAAAGGCTTAACAGGGAATGAACAGAACAGGGCAACTATCAAGTGATTTATCCCCTCTCGTCCCATCCCAGGTTCCATCAGTCAAAGGCTTACAGACACCCAGAGCATAGGATTGTATCCCTCAACATCTTGGCTAATAGCCATTGATGGATCTATCCTCCATGAATTTACCTAATTGTTTTTTTAATCCAGTTATACTTTTGGCCTTCACAACATACTCTGGCAACAACTTCCATGGCCTAAAAGGGTCTGCATAACTGGTTTACACCATCCTCTTTCTTCCTAGGCCTCTACGGCCCACCTGTTGGTGGGGGGGGAGGCCCAAAAAGGGGAAAATTTCCCAGGGGCCCAGAGATTTAAAAGTGCCCATGCCTCTTCCACCCACAGCCCTGCCCGCACTCTGCCCCAGGGCCTGCCTGGCCCTGCTGCTCACCAAATTGCTCCTTCCCCACGCCCCCAGCTTGACCTGCCCACTGTCATTCACCATGTGCGTCCTTCCTCTCCTTCCCCACTTGTCCCCCTACCACTGTTCGCCACATGCCTCCTTTCCCCTCCCTGCTCAGCCCCCACCCCCCCAATCACTCGCTGTCTAGGGGAAGAGAGATGGCCGATCAGGGGAGGGGACCTGGGGCAGGGTGGAGGTGGAGTGTGGATGGGGCCTCTAGTAGAAGAGGCAGTACAGGGAGCTAGCCTCCCCAAGGGGAAGCTTCAGCTTCCATCCATGGTCATAACCCTCAGCCATCCCTTTCTAGAGGGCCGTTCACAGTTTTGTCCTGGGGCCTGGAATTGCTGTCAACAGGCCTAGGTCTCTGTTAGTTGAAAACTCCAAAGTGCACTACTCTCCCCTGATTCTGTTTGTGCTTTGTGTGCCTGTCCTCCAGGCATATTTTCCCAGAATGCACTGGCACTGACTCAAGTAGTTTAAGTGCAGTGGGTATGGATGCATAAAACGGCTGAGACATGGCTGCTTTGTGAAAACAGTTGCCATGTTGACAGAACTTCAAATGTATTTGCTGTAACCAGTTTAGCTGAGAGTGTCACAAACTGATTACAAAAACAGGGTTCTACCGGTAGTGCAGGCAGGGCCAAAATGTGAAATTGTCACATTAAAGTTCAGGAAACATGCTTTGACAAGGGGCTTTTAGATTTGTCAGCCAAGAACTGAATCTGTAACCTTTTGATTGAAAGAAACGCAGCCACCAATGCCCCTATGGGTATCATGATTATTGTATTTAAAACATTAAATTTCGCTCGATTGAATGGTATAATTATTTTACTTCGGCATATAACTGTTTCTACAAAGTTTCCACCTATGCCCTTCTTTACCCATTCAATTATATTTGTTTCAAAGACAATCCATTCCATGAAGCAGACACACTTGACTGAACAGTAGAGAATACTACTGGAGGGCAGCTACAATATTTAACAATTATATGTACAACATACTCTGTGTCCCAGTGAAACTCCTACATAAAATGTGTATAGCATTGTGCAGAGATATTCAAGGACAGAAAAGAGCTACAGCCATTCATATTAGGCAATTTTATCCTGGGGTGTACTTCACACAATATCTTTACAATAACAGATATAAAAGGAGTAAGAACTCATGGAGGAACTAGGTAGCTATATCCTCAGGTAGATAAACTATTCTATACAATAGACAGCATTAGTTACTTCCACTCTGTCTCCATACTTCTGCCCCCCCCCTCCATGACCTGAAGCACAAAAATAATATCCATTATAACCAGAATGCAACATACATTTCAATTTAAGCCACTAATGGAATTCCTGTGTATCCCAAGGTTCATTGTGATTACAAGGCCCTCTGGTACGCTATAATGAAGTAATAAGACAGAGCATTTTGGAGAATTATTGTATATCTTGGCTATGTTTTGTGAGGCATGAGACAAATGGTGGAGTGACTTCAACTACCTGAGTCGTATAGTAAATTAATCCCTTAGAAATGTTTTTTCTGGTGCCTATTATTGCTGTTTTAAATGGACACTTAAGAGAAAAAAATGAAGTGGTCTTATCCACACATTTAGTAGGGATTATTGACATAATGTAAGATGTGATTGCCAGACAAAGAATTCATTCTGGGCAGAGTGCAAAAGCCATTTCATAAAGAAAACTAGCATTTAACCAAAGAACAGAAGAGTATCTGCACTGAGTTGGGCTCATGTAGTGTCCAGAACCACAAAGAAAGGAAAAGGAAAGAAATTCCCATGCAGACAGTAATAGACTAATCAGACTAGAGAGGAAGTTTCTTCGTAACCTCCCTCAGATAGGGGTTAGTTTGTACCCTGAAGCGAGGGTTTATATCCGATCAAAGCAATTAATTTTTATCTCATCTAATGTACCTGTGAATTTCTCATTAGCCATATGGATGTTTAATACTTTCTTGAAACTAAATTGAGCCAGTGATTCCTGTATAGTGAGAAGAAGTATACATGACTACCAATGTACCTTTTATATATAATTCTGTATACCTCACCTTTAACATTCTTTGTCTCCCCTCTATACTATACTAACAGGCCCGAACTTTTCACGCCCTTCATATGGAAGTCTTTCCATGCCTCTAATCATTTTCACTCTAAACTTCTTTTACCTCTGCTATACTTTTTTGCAGTTAGTGTGACCATAAGTGAACATTGTATCCTGAGAAAACATGTATCATTGATTTACATAATGGCATTACAGTACCATTATAACAATTGACTATCCTGGAAATGGCATGATGTGGTTAAACGAAATAATGGTAGCTTTAATCTTATTTATTTTGGAAGGAGCATATCCCAATACAGAAAGCTTGTTAACCAATATCTGACACCTTCTCCTATCATTCTAGCATTGAAATAATATCAAACAAATGTTTTAACTTAGATTTGCTTCATAGTAAACAATTTAATAAAATTGAATGCATTTCTAATTCCAAATGAATCAGAGACAACAAACCAAATAAGCACTTCTTTAATATAATCACTTGTATTTGTTGTATTCAAGGCCTAAGGTTCTCCAATACAGTGGTGGCAAGAGGAAGAAGCATCTTTGGGCTAGATGCTAGATGCCCCATTTACATCTGGTGTCTATGAACCCCCATTGTCCTTAGTTGAGTGTTCCTCAAGAAAACCTGGTTAATTACATACTACAGCATTGTTTGGCTTCTGACTCTCTTAACAGACTCATGAATCACAGGAAAAGAAACAAAGATAGATATTTTTAAAGTTGCATAGCACATAGACACACAACCATCATTAGTTTCAATGAAAGTTGTGTGTCTAAATCCTTCATCAGTTTTGAAAATCCCAACCAAGGCATTTGGAGGATCTATACAAAACAGATAATAGAATTCTGCCATGACACTTACGATTAACTATAAAGACATGGCCTGGGTTACCTAGATTGTCTATATGAGTATACAGTTCTAAAAAAATTAATATTTTGATGTTAAAGATTTGTATTATCAGTATGTAGCCAATCGGTCAGTTCAGATAGCATGTGATACAAAGCTCACCTTTGGGCATGATTTATTCATAGGCACCGGTGCAATACTTCCTCCAAATGTTGTAGTAAAACCATTTTCCAATTTCCCAGTAAACGTAGACATACATATAAATAGCTAGGCATCCACCATTTTGATTAGATATAGTGATACCTTTTACTTATTTATTTATTTATTTTCAGAAAAAGATGCAGACAGATGACAGATGAAACCAACTTTAGAAGAAAAATGTGAAACTTACTATACACAGAAGGGCTGTCAAAGGCACAACGTAAGACTGAAACAGAGATTTTTCTCCCTTCTAATCTTTTTCAATGCTACTAATCTTGGATGTTGCTTGTAACAGCAGTAGGTTAAAAAAAATCAGACAGAGGAATGATTTTTAAGTTGACAGTGTTCCTTTAAAGTCAACTCGGTACAGACTAGCAACACAGCATGCTGTAGATGTATCTTCTTTATCTATGAAGCTGTTTTTTCACTGTCAACACAGATGTCACAGAAAATGTGGAATGGGGATTTGCCCCGAAAAAACATGAAGCTTGAACTTTCTACTAGTTTTTCTGTTTACTGCACATGCAGTTTTTACATCTGGCCTGGACACAGGGTAGGTATGACTGCAGCCTAACTTAACTGTGATCCCCTTACAAATGCAAGTATTCACACTGGCTTCAAAGGGGCTACTGGTGAGAGTAAAGTGATCATACTTTGGCCCTTAGGTTGCAGCAATCTTAATCATATCAAACAGAACATCCAAATAGATTGCTGGTAGGGTCCTTGTGGAAGGGGGACAATGGTTATGCTCCGTTTCCTCTGAACCAGAAGAAAACCTTTCTACATGAACATTGCTGTTGGGACCTCAATGAAAGCAAGAGGACTGTGTGGGGTTAGGCTAGCAGAATAATGCTGCAGACATTAGATACAACAACTCATTTCCTTATTACATAAGAACTGATGGTCAGATCCATAGCTAGTATGAATGGGTGTGCTTCCATTAATTTCAGCTGAGTTATTCCTGTTTGTACCAGTTGAAGATCTGGCCCTAAAACTCCATGATTAGCTGTGACAGGAACTGGAGAGTGAGCCGCAGGACCTTTCCTCTTCACTTCTGATCAATGCTCCATGATATTTACCCTCTGAGCTATCCATGAATCCCTGGCTTTTTTAAAAGATATATCCTCTTCTTTTGACAAGACTACCATACCCAGTTTAACTGGAGGACCATAATAGATGATCCATTGCTTTTAATTAAGTGTTCCACTCTGCTGATTTTCTGCTAAAGGAGATATTTAGGCCACCTGTCATTAGCTTTCCTTTCCCCCCTCTCTCTTCATGGTCCTACTGTTTTCTCCGTCTGTCTCTTGCCATTTATGCCTCTAAATAATGTATTTGCTCATTCATCTTTATTTTGTTTATAATTGCTGTGATTTGTTACTTGAGTCTTTCCAATTACACAAGTTAAGGACAAAAAAATCAGCCTTCTTTTTGAATTTCCTTGCCTCTTTCCATTGTGGCACAATGTTATTTAAATATACTCCTTTGAATGTCTTAGTTACTGCCAGAGCTATTATTATTTCCTTCCCTTTCAGTTGCTGCACACATTCAGTTAAAAATCAATTGTGCACCACATCCACAAACATACCCCCAAACTTATTTCCTGCACTTAATATTTCCCAGTCTGTGCTTGGACAGTTAAAATGTTCCATTAATACCACAAAGGCCTTTTTACTTTTTTTTTTTTTTTTAAATATTCCATCATTTCACAGTCCATTTGTCATTTGTGACAAGATGACCTACTGCATACCATTCATATAGCTAGTTTACCCTCTGAAACGCCAGCCTCAATTTATAGAATATCTTCACTCTAAATTTCATAGATGTCTTTTGGCAGTTATCTCAAGTACAGCTAGAAGAGCCTTTCACTTTCAAAGTGATTTGATCTATTTGAAAAATTTAGAGCTTTCGAAAAAAATGTGGGGGTTATCAAATTGTGACTTTTTTTACTCAATGTCCATGTATCAATGTTCATTTGAGACCAACACCATAGCAAAACCTTGTATCCAAACACCCTAAAACTTTGGTGGGAGCAAGACATTTCTGTTCCAAACCCAGATTTTGTGGGGTTTGCTATTATGAATCAAAGCAAATATAGATACAAACATCCCCATCCTATGGAGGTGTGAAATGTGGGTTGGAATTCTGTGGCTCCAGCCCAGCTCTTCAACTGACTCCAGAGTTAACCAGCGCTTTAGCAAACACCAGTCTTCAAGATGTTAGGATCCCTGAAGCGGCTCATCAGCTCTGAGGGAGGCACAAAGGAGGAAAATAGAAAATAATGCCAAGGAGACAGGAATCAGTAGAGCATAGAGGAGCAGTGGATGCGGGGGGACAAGAAGAAATTGTAGAGTTGGTGAACAGAAAACAAGAGACCAGAGTGAAGAAGGTGCTGTGCAAGAAAACTTTTTTAGGGGAAGCTGTGGGAAACAAACAACATTAGATTAAAAAAAAATTATAAAGAATGGAAGAGGCCTGTCACCTAGGTTACCCGGTGCCATTAGAATTGTCAAAAGATTGCAGACCAGGCCAGCTAGAAGGAGCTAAACAGACAATTTGATTATCATTATTTGTATTATAGCAGCACCTAAAGACCCACAGTGAGATTGGGTCTAGGCACTATAGAAACACATAGTGTGAGACAGCCCCTGTCCCAAAGAGCTTATATTCTAAATAGAAAAGACAGACAAAAAGTGGGAGAGAAAACATAGGCACAGAGAAATGAAGTGATTTGCCCAAGATCACACAGTAAGTAATTGGCAGAGCTCTGTGTGATAGATATTTATAAAAAAATATATATATAAACACAGATCTCCTGACTCCCAGTCCTGTGCCCTATCCACTAGTCCATGCTGCCTACCCAATCACTGATTTCAGATTGAAGGCTGAAAAGATCATGAAAAAGGGGGATAAAGAGGAACCAACAGAGGAATTTCTAACGATGTTAAAACAAGGAAGATTAAAATAGCAATATACAACCTTAAAAATAAAAGTAAAATGCAATAACGGCAAAGTAAAATGCAAATATGGTATGTAACTTCCAGGGTCATTTCCTGACCTAGAGCAAGAACTTGTGATTGAGCTCATCACCATTAGACATTGTTTTTCTTTGGAAGTAATCACTACTGGTCCTCTTGGGACATGGTGTGTTATTAGGGCGTATGCCTTTAAGGGCTGAGCTTCCCAGATTACAGTGCCCTGACTGTCTAAATTCTTATTGTGCACAGCCAGCTAGAGCCAAACACTGATTAAAGCAGAGCTCTTGCAAACACCTCAACCACTGAGGGCACTTTGAAATTGCCACACTGAGTGTCATATTGCCTAACTTTCAGACACCTATAAAGTCACAGGAATAACACTGTAATCCACAAAATCGGAGTTAAATACACACTTTATAGGCAGGGATAGGAATTACAGTGAGATCCACAAAAGCCAGTACTCTAGGCGGCTCCTTGCCTAAGCTAATGAATGGGAGACGCTCACAAGAGGGGCCCTAAGCCCCTCCCCTCTTGCACAGACATTGTCAAGTGCCTAAGTCTGTGTTGCAGGGAGACATCTATCTCTGCTTAGTGATCCATGAATGAGAACCTCTGTCCTGGAGTCAAGCAGTTTAGAAGCCTAAGCTGTCACTTATGGGAACGAGTTAGGTGTTTGCCCTGCTCCACACAAAAACAGCCAGTGGTGGTGATGCTGCTGACCTTGTAGCTTTTATTTCAATGGTTAGAGCACCCAGCTGGAATGTGGGAGACCTGGGTTCAATTCCCTCCTCTCCACATGCAGGATATGAATAAGGGTCTCCGACCTCTCCACAGGATGGTCTAACCACTGATTTATGGCTTATTCTGATGCAGAGCTACTTCAGTCTCTCCGGTTGAAGCTGTTCCACAGTGGATAAATAATGACAGAGTGATTGGAACAGGGGGACTGGACTCTGGATCTTCCACCTCCTAGGGAGTGCTTTGACCACTGGGCTAACCACTATAAAATGGGCAGTGGCACCAACCACCTGCAGATTTTGAATCAGACTCGTTCTGGTAGGTAGCTTCTGAGAGTGCCTACTGGATCAGACTCCTCACACAAGACAGATATTTGTCCCCTATTTTTCCCTGGTTCATGAATCACTGTGGATCTAGGGATCTGTCTGCCAGAGTGAGCCAGCAGTACACATTGGCAGAAACATGGGTGGCAAGGGAGTTTTTACCTTGAAAATGTAGGTGTCAAGGGAGTTTAGGTGCCTAGAGGGTTCAGTGGGAGTTTTGTGGTTTGCAGGAGAACCTAAAACTGGGATTTATGTGCTTAAACCTGAGATTTAAGTGCCTAAATACTTTGTCACCAGGCCCTGGATGATTACTGATCACCACACATGCTATGACACACAGGGAGCTCTCTTATGTTAGATAACAAATAGTTGTAGGGTGGCCCCATGACTCCTGTTGTCTGAAATGAATTTGTGGCGAGTAGTCAGCTAGAGTGCAGCCGCAATGGGCTTAGCTACTCACCTGTGCTGCATAGAAGCAGCTATGATAGGCAAAAGAGACAGGAACCGTAAAACATTTTTGTTGTGCACTCGCAAGATTTAAGCCAGCTATTAACTAGTCTCTGCTAAATCCTGTCTTTCCGAAACTAACACATTTTTCTTCATAAGCAGGTTCTCTATTCTCTTTTATTTTTCTACTTGTTCTTTAATGTGAATACCCCAGTTATAGTCATCAAAGTAGATTTCATTTAAACCCATAATTTTACATTTTTCTCTATCTGTGAATGCCTCCAGTTTATTTACATAGTTTTTGCTGAATATCTTGAATTTATATATAGGCACTTTATGAATCTTGAAATGGAACTTACTTGCCTTTAAACTGTTGCTCATAAATCCCAAATTTACCTAGCTCATCTCAATTCCAAGTACATACTCTTTCTCTGTCCTTCCTGATGCAGTACTTTACATCATTATATACTTCTCCTTCCTTCTGGTACCGATACTAAGTTCACCGGCATATAGTTTCCCCCTGAAACTTTAGTTAAAATTTTGTCTTTAAATCTCTTCTTACTCATCTTCAAAAACTCTAACTCACTCCTTACTGATTCACACACGATATTCCATATACCCTAAAATGATCTCCAGTACTCGTCTCTTTCACCAAATCTCTCAAGGCAAGCAATCAAGTTTCTAATCTTTCTTACTATACATGGTCTCAAATGAGACACCAGTATTACACACATAGCAGTAGTAACTTCCCTAGAGGACCTTTTCTTAATCTTCATTCCTTCCTTCCTTTTCACATGAAGGAGTTCTAACCCACTTTCTTTAATAATTAATAAAACAGGGAAGATAGCACTTGATGAATTAGATAGCAACAAAATTACACATGATGATAGAAAATAGTCTTTTCCTCATTTTATTTGTTTGACTTTTATCTGAGTATGTATAGACAACCATATAATCAAGTCCAGGTGTCCTAAGTAAGATGCACATCTCACCCATGTCAAAGTCTGTATCTGAGAATTTTCCCTTTCCTCTTTATGTAGCATTTATATTTTTATAACTGCCACAGATACCAAGATCTGATTCCATAAACTGTCAGAGGGCCTATTTTCCACTGATTTCACAGAGTCACTCAAGTGTGGGTATTTTCCTTGGCACAGCCCTGGTGCTGATCGCACAGAGCTTCTGAGTTACTAGAAGCCCTAGGATACATATTTTTGGTCTCTTAAATAAAAATATGCACCATGTTCCCACTAACATGTCTTGTATCACCCAAGCTAAGCCACAATGAAGAGTCTTCACAATGAAGAGTCCGCTCCACAGTGCCACTAGTTAACTGCCTGCAACTTGCAGCAGCTAATCCGGCCACTGGGATAAGGCTGCTTAATGCGTCAGCTGCAAGTAGCCCTTCACATAGATAACACAAAGCACAGCATAAAAATCTGCAAATGGCATGGGAAAGAGTGCATTCAAGTAGAAAATATAATTTTGTATCCACCACTCTAATTTGCCTTCCACATCTCTCACTCTCCATGAGCGGAAGACCAATTTAAGGTTAAATGGCCAAGTTCCCATTTGCCATTCCCTCTGACAACACTTCTGATCTCCCATTACTTCTGTGAACTATGGAGAGACCTCATTCTGTTAGGACTGCATTATGCAGAGTTATCAGAGATGCATTTCCTGGCAAGGACATTCCTCTCTCCAAACGCCTCAGGTATTTCTCATATAGCACTGGCTTTACAGCAATTTCAGTAAGTTTAGAGGCCATAATATTTACAGATAAACAAACCCTTTACCCGATGACTAAGACCAAGTCACATACATAGGGATAACTTCTGCTCAGTTATATTTCTAACACCACTGAACACAGTGAGGTTGCCAGTGATTTACAGTGGTGTAAGCTAGAGCAGAAGTTGACCCAAAGTCTACAATTCAACTCCCTCAAATGAAAAGAGAATTTCATTTTAGGTGACATTGATTTTTTGGTTGATTTTTTCAAGTTATAACAAAACCAAAGCAATAAAAATAAACAAGGATGTGATTTTGCTCAGATATAGGTGCACTCAATTTTCACTTGGAATACACACATTATCACCTTTCAATTCCTCTGAGAAACTAGCACTGAAGAACAAGCCCCAGTTTACCCAAAAGAAGCTCCAGCAAGAAATTGATCCTCTCTGTTCCCCAATCCAGCATAATAAAAGGTTTTAAACTCTTACAGCTAACAAAAATCTTGGGGATCACTTATTTAAAATATGTAGGGACTGACTGTCCTCTCACTCCCAATTTTATATCATTGCAACTCCTTTGTTTTCAAGTGAAGTTATTCCTGGTCTACATGAGAGGAGGATCAAGCCCATATAATCCCAGCACATAACTGACAGCTGTCAAACATTTTTATTTTCTGTGAATTCTCAGAAATGTCAGTAGTTTATTTCAGAACCAACCTAAGCAAGAATTGGATGCAGAAACAAAAAAAGAATTTTTGATACAGGATACTCATTTCTGTAGTCCAGAGAGCCACAATTACTTTAGGAAATACACTTAAATTACTTGAGGAAATATAAAACACGTTTTTAAAAAAAATATTTTAAAAAATAATACTTTCACTCATTCTTTATAAATCAGAAATAGCCAGGATAAAAGACACAGGAACTGTGATCTTAAAGGGTCACTGTATGCATTATAACTGGGTATCACACGTCTTTCACAATTTATATTCATTTTAATAATTTTGCTAAATTGCTAGTTATTAAAAAAATGCTATGAGTTTGGAGAAAATGCCTAAGGGTCCTTTGTTATTTGTTTAAAAGTTCTTCAGTTTTGTTCCCCACCCAGTTTGCACAGGGAAAACTTAAAGTCAATGGAAAAAATAATAGTGAATGAAAGCTTGACTCTGAGTGGTGCTTGAAAAATAAAATATTGTAATTTTTAAAGGTTCTGAATTCAAAAGCATAATTCCAGGAAGGCTCAGCTGATTGACTGCCCACACCTCTTCTATCTATCATGTATATGAGCCTAAATGTGTGTCACACATGCCTATATTACATATATACATACACATTTTTTGTGCACATTAACTTATTGTGCATGGAGAATGCTGTTCTCCACTTAGATCTCACGACTGGAAGACAATACACTGCTCGTGGTGTCTAAAATTAGGCATGTGTGTAAATATTTGCAGGATTGGAGTTTTAGGACAGCATGCTCTTTGTGGTATGGATTGTACAATGTTCTGCTAGTTTGCTGGCTTGTGATATATAGGAGGGTAAATTAGATGATCTAATGATCCTTTTTGTCCTTATACTGTATGCATTAATTTATTTATTTTAAACGGTGCCTAAGATAATGGGTCTGGAGCCTTTAAACACTATACTATTACTAAATAACTAACTATGCTACTCTTGTTAACAAACTTTTAACTATACTCAGGTTGAGACTGTGCTCACACCAGCTTCTACCACTCTCATGAACACATCCCACTTGGTAACATTTACCATAAACACCAACATTTTATAAAAATAGTCATTACTTTTGGTTGGGAAACACCATGGTCGCAGCTGAAGAAAGATTCCCAAGCTGTCCTCTGAAAAGTGCTTCAATTGTACATCTGAACTAACCTCCCAGTGGAATCCTAGGTCTTATAAAAGGTAAAGGAGAAGATCTCTTCAGCTTCAAAACTTTTAATCTTTTCAAAATGAGATGTTTAAATTAGGTTCAAATTGTGTAATTTAAATTGCACAATGGTTTAGAAGTCCAACTGTTGCCTTATAAGATTACTTAAATACGGAGGTAGAAGGGCAGATACTTAGGAGTGTCAGTTTAAATTCTCACAACAAAATATTATCTATTCTTTGGAATTTCACCATGGTTTTTTTTGTTGACCTTTGGTTCAACGTGTGCACTGCTGTCTCACACTAGGCATCCAGACTCCTATCTCCCACATAAGCTCCAGAGCTACTCAAAACCAGGGGAAGAGTAGGCGTTTGGCCACCTAAATCACATGCAGGAGTTCATCCAGTAGGCATGGTCAGAGGGCACCAACTGGGATAAGGTCTGTCAACTGGTCTTGGGTCAGTCTCTCTAGATGTCCCAGATTTCTCTGACCTGGTCTCCTGTTCATCTCAAGTTAGCCCAGTTCATCAATTTAACATAAAATGAGTCCATCAGCCCTTAAACTCCAGAGCTTGCAGACTTCCCTTGTTTCCCTGTCAGTTTCTTAGCAGCAGCCTGGCATAGGACTTTTGTCCCTCCACTATCCTAGACCTTACTACATCACCATGTCTCTCTCTTATCTTTGCTTTATAGCCGGGCTTGTTTCCTTTATTGCTCCCCTATGCTGGTGCATGTCTTCATAATGGTATTTCTGGCAGCTGTGCTGGGCCATGTCCAGCCTGGTTTCCTGTAAGCAGGGAAGATTCTCCTCTCCCTTCTGCTTATGCTCAGTCTTCTTCTTTCTTTGCCATTCTTCAGTCTCAGTGGAGGCGCCTCGGTTTAAGGAGTGTTTGCGTGCTGGGTATGCTGTCCCTCCAGGAGATTTCAAAAATTCGATGAAGAAAACACATATGAAAGCTGTGGAGCCTTTTCTTCCATGTCGTACTCCCGTACAAAAGAGCACTGATAACACATGCACGATACACACAGACCTTTGTGTGTTCTGTCAATTTATTGTTTTGCTATACCCTTTTGCTCAGTCTAGAGTTGTTGTGGCTGCTTTTCCAGCTGAGATATTGAGTTCCTTTTCAAGTGAAAGGTTGACTGTGATAGTAAACCCTGAGTATGTGAACTCATATGGGGTTTGTAATCAGGGTCCCTCAGGAGAGTTCACACAAAATAGCTGGAAGGAGGGAATGGGTACCTCCCTCATAACTTTTAGCCCAGTGATTAGGGGCCTCACCTGGGATGTGGGACACCCCTGGTTCTTGGCTTCTTGTAAAAGAGGCACAGACACCTAATTCCAAAGGTGGTCCCCAAGTGTGAGTCACTAGCAGCAATCAGTGTCTCCTCATAGCCTGCATTTAGGTGCCTATATCCATTTGAGGGGCGGGGCTTAGCGCGCACACACTCTGGTCAGCATTTCTTATTGGCTAGCTTAGGTGCTCCCTGCCTAGCATGCTGGCTTTTGTGAACTGTAATCTAATGGGCCTATTTCTCCCCTTGTCTTGTATAGACAGCCTAGGTGCCTAATTCAGGCTTTGTGAATTCCAGTGATTTTCTAGGTGCCTAAGATTTATCATCACAACTTCTAGCTCCTTTTCTGTATTGAGTCCTATGTTGTGCCTCAATATGCAGAGCTCACCTTGCTTTTAGTACTTTTGCATCTTATAAATTCTCTGTTTATCATTAACGTCATCTGATTGTTGCACAGTTACCTGGGATAAAAAATGTAACTGGTAAATCTCAAATAGGAATACAAGAAATCTGATTCTGAAGCAGTATGGTTTTAGCACAGTTAAATGAACTTCATTACTTGCTTACCTATCTGAGAAACTTGACAGCTCAGATCATTATTGTCTCATCCTGGTTCAATCAGAGCTCATACCACAGCTTCAGCTATGGCAATAAACACAAAAACAACAATGGTAGTTGGGAGTGCCCTGCAAGAACAATTCCAAAGGGTCATAGCCATGTGTAGGGACAGAAGAATATAACAGCTATCCCTCATGAAACAGAAATTTACTCAAGACCTTTTGGTCACAAATAATTATCTCTGCTAAGTGAACTTTAGGTGTAATTCTCTTATCTCAGCTGCAAAAATTGTGTTTTATATATAATCCTGATTATTAAAGCTAGCACAAAAAGAAAAGCAGATTTTAGTATAGGGAGCAGTAGGGAATATGAATTTGCCAGAAGATTGGACCATACCAACTCAACCCATTGAAAAGAACTCAGATCTAATACCTTATGGAGCAGGTCTGAGAACTTCAAGGTTTTGTATAGTAGACACTTTGTGGAGGAGGGAAAAAAACTGAAAAGCAAAAGGAAGGCCATTTTTATAGTGTGATGCTACAACTGCACAACTGTACTAAAGAAATTAATCTTTATGTCAAAAAGAAATTAGATGCATTAGCTCTTGTTCTGTAGCTATTTAGTGGAAAACAATTCCATAGGCTGAAATCCCCTTTAATAATATCTGCCTTAGGAGTTTATCATTACAAAATCAAGGTCTAAAATACATATCATTAAAAGACCCCAGGACACTTTTCGTAACAACACATGACATTTTTCATAATAGCATGTGTGTCACCTTTGTACATTCTACCCAAACTTCAATTTGGTTAATTAAATTTTGTCTATCTAATTTTCACACTTCAGGTTCAGTCAATTAACATTTTTTTCATGTCTCAAAACTGCTGGGTAGTGCTTTTAAAAAATGTCTGTATCTATTCTAGAGGCTGGGAAAAGAGGTTCCTGCATACAGTTTTTTAATTGGTTTCTAAAATAATTCAGGATCATTCTGGATGAAAGGTACTATATAAAAAGTGCTTATATAATCTCATTATCACATTACTACGGCTTTTCAGCCACCTTTGTAATAAAATATCTTCTCACACTCAGATTGAAAACTGAAATACAGGTATTGAAAACAATAAAAAGTGCCTTTTCTATATTTTCTCTAGGTCAATGGAATGAATTCTTATACCATACCTATGATTTGAAAAGAAACATTCTAGATTACTAGGTTAAAAAGCTAATTTCATCCTTATCTTGTCAGAGATGTGCTATGTTATACACTAAAATTGTTAATTCTAGGAAATTTGTTTGTTTTTGTTTTTAAATATGCGTTGCTCTCATAATTGTATGTTACTGCTTATATTCTAAAAGTGATGTAAGGGCTTACTGTATGTAGCTGTTACTCCAGTGCATGTATGAACTTTATCCCTTAGGGCAAGCAGGAAAACAAGCTTTAATCTCATGTGGCCTTCCTTCAGAGTAAACTTTGAATTGAATTAAAAAAAAAAAAACCACAGTGAACGAAATAGAGAAGTTTGCAGGTAGAGCTCTACTGTTAAATTCCCAAGACTGCCTTTAGGAGCTATGTAGTTTATAACAATTTATGGCAGTTGTGCATACACCATGTAATAGATATTTCTCTTTCTCTTTTAAAAAAAATCCATTTGTTTCATGAGAAAAGTGATTGCTATGGGACACTTACAATTGTCTGATTAATATTGTAATAATGGATAAGAGCCACATTAATTATTCTTATTTATCAATTGTGTAATGTCAATCTGCAAAGTATCTTCCCTATTCAAGATATTTTCTCTGCTTAAAACACACAGTGGGACAGATTCCTCCTGGTGTAAACCTGAGGAAATCGAATAATTAAAATGGGGAATAATTTGACCCATTGTGATGTTCTTCTTTTGTAGCTTAAACCTTCACTGATGTTTTTGAGCAAAGGCTCCATGTGTGCTATGTTTGTGTTGTGATAAAAGGCAGATCATTAGAATACTAAGAAATTATCTGTCCCAGACAACACTAGCATTGTCAGGTTTTTCATTTCCTGTTGTGAACTTTGAAGAATTGTAATTCAGTGCACCACAGAAATAACAAAGGCTCCAGGCAAAGCATTTTTTAAGCGTACAGGTGATCCTGTCATGCAGGGCTCTGATCTGGTTTTGGCATAGGCTTGGGAACCCAGAATCAAAATGTACATTGTAGACAAAATACTCTTCTCTGTATGCAGCCCAAGTAATTGGGCTGTGCAATGAAGAGAGCACAGGGGCAGAGGAAGGGGGAAAAAGAATCTTTCCTCCAGGCTACCAAACAACAACAAAGTCACTCTGTGGACCAGATTAAAAGATGAATTTATAGGAGCCTAAGATGGTGTCATTTAAACCTTCTTCTGTGTAAAATTTCATTATGATGACCAAAAGACTAATAGTAATTATCCTGTATCATTTACTGATTTAAATTATGTAATAATGTAAACTACTAGCTAAAAGTATTTCATAATTGGTGAGAATGGCCTGATCCAAGATCCAAAGACCTCTGAGCTCTGGAGAAGGTCAGATCTGTACCTGGACTTTACATTTGGCCTCATTTTTATATCGGGGAAACCAAAACCTCAGAGCCAGAATTCTCAAGCTTTGGGAAAACCTCAGTTCTCTTCCAAATCAGTGTCTCTTTTGCCTATGAGAAATCATGGTAGGATTTTCAAAAACACTCAGCATCCATCAAAACACTGTTCCCATTCAAGTCAGTGGTACAACTTTTGTTGATTTGAGTGGGCATGAAATTAAGCGAATGCTGAGTAGTTTTGACGAGGCTGAGGAGTTATTAGGAAATGTCCATGTATACACATCTACTTACAAACATAGAGTAGTATTATATATTTATATACTATATAAATGTGGATCCCAAATTCATTATAAGTTAACAATGTGATGCAGTTAGAAAAAAGGCTAATATCATTCTGGGGTTTATTAACGGGAGCATTATATGTGAACCCTCTGAAATGTTATGAACTTCAAAGAACTATAGCGAACAATGGGCCAGGCAAGAATGGACACCTGAGACAAATAGTATCAAGTGGTTTTCTTGGAAAATCTCTTCAGAAAAATGAATGTAAATTCCTCACTTCTGATTATGCAAAAACCAGACTTTTGATGCTACATCCTGAGGAGGGAACCAATGGCTGCTGATTTCCTGTTCCTGGAAGCAGAAGATCAATGCTCCAATATGTATAAAGGAAAGACTAACCTATTCATGGATGTGTTTGTTCGAGCTAAGGCTGTTATGGACTTGTAACCACATAAAAACATTGGGGGGTGATCTCTGGTAAGTTTACTAGCCTATGTGCAGGTTCTTTTATTGCTTTTAATATGTTTTCTTTATAATGATTTCACCTTAAAAATGGATTTGCTTGCTTATAAAGGGCAGCATTGTAACTTACACTACTGGCAGTTACAGTTGGTGATAGCATTTGAAGAGAAAGTAAAGTGCAGACACTGGCCAGTTTAGGCAGTCTGGCTTGCTGGTAATATCACAGTGCAGGAAACTGCTGCCTGAAAAACCCTGGTCCAGAGGGAGAGTGACATGGGTCTCTTTCCAAAAGAGGTGATGGCTGAAGACCTGTGAGGCTAGAGTTGGTGCCTTCAAAGGACCACAGAGTGGGAATACAGATGCAGTTTCCTTAAATTGTGACAGGCCCCATGGTTTTTTCCATGGGGAACGGGAGAGGCAAATCCCATTCCCCCGGTCTACCTCCCATTTGGATGACGTGTGTGGGGATTCTCCATAAGGGGATCATTGGAGATAGTTTGTCCTGGTGAGCCCACTACCCATGGGTTTTATTATAGAAGGGGTTGATTGGGTGCTGGTGTTTGAACCCTTCCACAGTGGACAGCCAATAGGATTACTTCAGATTTATACTTAAAACTGAGAGCAGAATTTGGTCACCAAAAGATAAAATTGGACAATTTCATTAAAACTTGTCCCCACAACCTAATATCTAAAATTTACTTTCAATTTAGCTACTTTCTAAAATATCAGACCTCTAATTAATTCATAATAGTCAGGGAATGACCATCAATGAAACGCATATGTATTTTACAAGGTCCCAAAATGATCCCTTGCTAAGTGCAATATGTTTTTAGTTGGACAGAGCTGTAGTAAGATAATTGGTTTTCTTATTTTTTGACTGCAGTAACAGAGCCGAAACAATGATCACATCAGCACATCCTGTTTTACCCATAAAAGTTTAAATGCATAGGAAAGGGCTCCTATAATCGGAACCAGCAAACAAACTCTCTGGTGGCTTAGTCTACAGACCAGCAAACGTTAACAATGGAAAATTAACTCCTGTTTTTCATGAAACAACTCTCCATTGTGAACAAGAACACCCAAGTATATACATCCTCTGGAGGCAACCTGGCTAAATGTTTCTAGCATAACACTCAGAATAAAAGCAGCAAATTTGAGACCAGATCATCAAAGACTGTGTTTGAAACTAATGTAACTATTAATAATTTTAAATTGTGCTTATTTAACTCCAGTTTATTAATACTTTCTAGGAACTGAAACTGGTTTGTCCAATAATATTTTCTTTCAACTATCTGAAAAAAACAACAATTAAATAATGGATTAGCCCCTGCAGGGACTTAAAGAGCTATTGTTTTGCTTCAAGTAACATTAAGCATCTGACTCTGCCTCCATAATTTTTGTCCCGCCTACCGCTAAAACAGCTATTAGGGAGAAATCTTCTCAGTGCCTTACATTGTATTTCTGCAAATATCCATCTCCTTTGTATGGCTCCAATGCAATTATTTTATTTTGGCTATTATTATGTGTAAGAACCAAGATAATGCCATTACTCAAACATAAATGAAAACCATTTCAGTACTAAGACAATAGATCATAAATTGAATATCTACAAAGATAATAATTACATTTATTTGGAGCTCAAGGAACTCAGGGGCAAGTTAAATAAAATGCAGCTTGGAATAAGTACAATTCCTCTTGAAGTCTCCGGAACAAAAGCAGCTGTGACCTAAATTGTTATATAAGATATATACAAGTAATCTGGACATAGATATGTGTGAGCAGAAAAATGGTGTAAAGCGTGCACCAGCTTTGCTTCAACGTGGCAGATTCATTGGCATATTCAGGATACTGAACACCACTCTGGTGGTGAAAAGCTGTGATAAACCTGGCTTGAGCAGCATTTATCAGCTGAAACATACCAGTGAATCTGACCCCATGAATGTGAAACTCATGCAAATCACAGCATTTTGCCACTTAAACCCAATTCCGTCAAATTTACCCTGTAACTAACTAGCAAACCATTTGCCCACAGCTGCATTTGGTGCAGAGTACTGTTGTAATAATAGGGACCTAACAGGAATAATTAGAGGACCACATAATGAGGGGGATAGACTACTCATTACTCCCTTTCGGGGTCCTAAAAACGTCTCTGGGCGATACTGGCCGGGATACAGGAGGACCAAAAGCAGTGAATTTCACCATCATTGTTTCCTTCCAGCCATCTCTGGTGATGCCAGGAGCCACCAACCACCACTGGACCTTCATTGTCCTGATCCTGAGAGATGTCCTGACCAGAACAGGCCAGAGAGAGGAACCCACAAGACATCTCCACGCCACCAGCTCCAGGTAAATCCTGAACATCCCCTGGGATGTGACACTTTGGTTCATGTCATCACCTCCAACTCATGTATCATTTTTCTTTCCCAGCTTATTTCTTCTCTGTCCTATCTTTCTTTCTTTTGCCTTTGCTTAATGAGAGTTTGGCATAGACAGCCAAAATGGCATATTCTGAAACATCACTGTGAGACTGTGACTACGCACTAAATGTTTTGCCCTAAACAGCCCGCTAGCTGGTACAAGTTTGCCATATCTCAGAGTGGCTGATAAAACCACCTGCTGTGCTTGTGTTTCTCGAGCAGATAGGTTGCAGGTAAGAGTCAGCAACAGAGACAGAAGCCAGATTTTCTATCTTTGCAGTTCCTTTGTCTGCCCTTTTGTGTTTGTCTTCTGTTCTCTAGTAAACAGGATTGAACATTAACAACAACAGCTCCAGCCCATACCAATTAACTCTGTGTTCTTTTCCCCAAAAGAATAACAGTTATTACCATCTTTAATACCATCTAAAAGACAGAAACTGAGTTGAGTGAGGGGGGAGTTTCTTATAAAAACTCTCCACAATTAAAGAGAAAGGGAATCAGAGATAGTGTTAAAATGAAAGCCTTACTTAAAACTTTACATTTCAAATTCTTTAGCTGTCTCTCCCCTTCTTTTCTTTAATAAAACATTAGAAGATTTTTAATCATGCATTTGCATGGAACTAAACAGATCAAGGTCTATATACTCGACACCCAGAACCTCATTTGACTGTTTAGTGTTGTGCAATGATAGTGTCATGTTCACGCCTTTGACTCTCTGTGCCAATTTGTTCCATCATAATTAAACAACCGTACCTTATGTCCTGACGAGAGGGATGCTGCAGGAACTGCAACTAGGAGTATGGCATAATATAAAAAAAGAAGTCAGATTCTCCACTTGCTTACACTGGTTTAAAGCTGATGTGAGAGGCAAAACAGACCCACACATTTTAACTTACACTAGGCACAAACCTCAACTCTCCAGAACAGAGGTGGACGTAGCCTCCCAGTTCAATGGGTGAACTACACTAAATTGCGGAGGGGGCACTGACCGCCTACAGCAGCATACTCCGCCTCAGCGCTGCAAACCTAATTCTGGCCTGGTGCAGCAGCCAGGGGGAGAGGCCTACTTTTGGTGGGCGTGGGAGGCCTGAAGAGACAGACCCTGCCCCACGCTCACCTCACAGCAGCAGTTCCTGTCTACGGGGCTGGGCTTGGCGTTGAGACTTTGTGCCCAGGGTTCCACTGCCACTCTGGTTTGGCCTGGTAGCCCATGCCATGTGCCAGGTCACAAAGCCACTCACTCAGATTTGATCCAACCAGCCCTCTGTCGTGACGGAAGGGCAGCTGGGCCAAACCTGAGTGATGCTGTGACCCCATGCACCAGGTCACAATGACCAGAGGGGGGCACCCAGTCCCATGGGATGGAGCCATTACGGTGGGGTGAGTGAGGGACAGGCTCAACGTGCAACCCCCTCTCCCAGGGCCTTCCATCCACATTGCATGGGGATAAGTGTATATTTCCCTGTTTTTGCACCCTTGGTTTAATTATTTCTGTGGGTTCAACTGAAGCCATGAACCTCTGCTACAGCCGCCCTTACTCCAAAATAGTAAATGAGTGTAAATGACTTGTTTTGCCCACAAAGGGTTAGGTTATGATCTACGAGCATGTTTATACTGGATTTGACTTCAAAAAGACTTATTCCTGGTTGTTAGACCCTCACTGATACCAGATCACCACTCATCATACAACTTTGCCATTCCCAGCAATTTCCCAGTTTACATTTCCATTCATGTCGTAGTTGGATTTGGCCATCATTGTTTAACAACTTTAATGGTCTTACTTCTGTTTCTCATCTGCAGGCCCCAAAATTGAGTGGTACTACCTCTAGCTGAAATAAAAATAATGGTTTTGATATTATTGAATTATATACTAATTATATATATTATATATAGATTATAACGTGTGTGTGTATATATATATACACACACACACACCAAGAGAAGAACATTAAAATGTATTTATGGAGATTGCTCCTGGTTTCACATACACAGGTGTAGAAGGAAATCAGCTTTAAATGAGCTCAAAATGAGGTCTTGGGAGTCCTAATTAGGGCTGGGGGAAGAATGGGCTGAGGAGGCAATAATGGAAGTCATAAATTACTGCAGATCACTTCTTCCTGTTTCTGTAGGGACACAGTAGAAGCACAGTGGTCACTGATGACCGTGCAGTGACATTTATTTACCTTAGTTATGCTGACACCATGGTACATATCCTACCTCTGCCTCTGCTAGGCGTAATGATAAACTTCTACTGCATTCCTCCAAGATGCCCCAAGAGAACAGCTTTTCAATATTTCTTGACTGCCTCTAAATGTTTAGATTTGTACTCATGTGATCTGAGTAACAATTACTTAACTTCTCTATGAAAAAAGAGGATCCTTCTCTTATTGGCCTCACACTCCTGGCTGACATTTCAGTTTTATCTTTCAGAGCTATGAATTATTGATTCAAATATGCTAGTCCTCTTCAAACTACTGAACTACTCACCATTGTACTGATGCAAATAGCTAATAAATAAGCAAAATATAAAAGGTTTTTATGCAGCTTTAAAACAATATCATAAAATCTTAGTGTATCCTCTGCTGTCACTAGTGCTATTAAGGTAGTACATTTCAGTTTGTTACTTTTGTGCTTTATGTTCTGGACAGAAATCTTCAAATTAGCTTCAACTTCATATTTCATGGAGATTACACGTTCATTTGTTAGGCTGAGAAACTAGCTATTCTTCCAGGAGTCCCATTCAGCCTCTTTCCTTTATCAAACCTGACTTGTGATGCTCAAGAGAGAAAAAGCGCCCCTCACATTCTCTCTAGATGCTACAGGTGTAAATCAGGGTCTGCTTCTTTCTTCAGTTACACTGCTGCATATCAGGAAAAAACTCCATGGCAATCAGTAGAGTTGCACCAGGTGCAGGTGAGAGGACAGCCAGATGCCCCAGTTTCACTGCAAGTGTCTGTTTATAAAACACTTGACACACTGTACACAAAGCGATGAAAGTTCCAAAATGCAGCCCCTAATAAAGTCAGCCCCTTTAAAGTCATGTGGAGAATATTGTGAAAACTGAAAACTGCATAGTATATTTTAGCTATGGCACAAGTCTGGTACTGTACTCAGCAATGATCACTCAAAATACAGATAACCTGAAAAATTATCATTGTAGAGGACCCTGTTATTATAGTGAACCTGCAATAGTTACTCAACAGAGGTTTAATGGGCCAGTTCTAATTTTTTTTTGTTATTGGACATGGAAATCTCAGAGGTTTTTCTGCTACAAGCACTGTTATAAACTGCTGAGATGGTGTTACAGTGCCAAAAAAAAAACCCCAAAACAAACCAGAATTTAAGATAAAACACGTTTGCATGTTTATTACTGTCCATCTTCACACAGGACAGCATAGCAACACTGCAATTAAGTTTGTTACTTCTAGTTATTTTTATCCAATGGCACTGATTATTCCAGAGCACACACTTGGGCCCTCCCTTGACAGAAAAAAAGAGCAGGCTTTGCAAATACATTAGCTCAGTTGAGTTAGCTGAACAAGATTAAAAATCCCCATTCAGAGGCCAACTTTGCAGTCTAATGTTAGCCTATGCTACGATACGTGGTTTTGAAAAAGTTACCTAGACCAGGTAATACATTTTCTATTAAAACTTTTTTTTTGGTGGAATTTCTTTTTTGGTAGGGAAAAAAAAGTAATTCTTGACTACTGAAAAATTTAAACAAAAACAAAATTATTTTAATTGTTTGGATTTTCATGCCAAAATTGAAAATCTCAAAACCATGCTTGCCAAAATAATTTGATTTTTCTCAAGGAAACAAAAATTCACAAAAAGGACTAGTGTGAACCTGCATCTTAATAGGGATTGTTTTTCAATAGTATTAAACTAACTTCACTGAGCTCACTTGATTGAAAAAATAATAATAACCCAACAACATACCCTTTTGCCTCCTCTGTATCAGCCTCAAGTGTGAGATTCAGAAATTGACTAACAAGTAAAAAGAATTTTCAAGCCTTCAGAAGTTTTATAGCATCAATCGTTATTTGGAACAGAATGTACTTCGGGTCTTCTAAAGCCCAATGTGCATATAAGATTACCCCTTATTTCTGAGCTGATGATATGAAGCTTGGATTCCTGGAAGGATTAACCTCCTAAACACCACTCTTCTGTGCTAGCTCCCCAAATCCACACTGATGTATCCATAGTCAAGCTACAATTTGGATAAATTGAATTTGAAAATTCCTGCCTATTTGATATGCTTTTGACTGTGTGTCTTGTAGAATTGCATCATAGAGTTGCAACTCAAGTCAACTCTATGTATATGACAAACTTTGAATGGTTCATAGAGACACAGGCACTGAGAACAGCAATATTGCTAGCCATAACACTTGGTATTCTGAGCATGGCCAGTATTTGCTGAGCCACTCTTATCTTCTCTGCCAAATGTACGTTGCCTTGGTCTACACTGCAATCCCTCCTTTGCGTTTAGACTGTGGGAAGGATCACATTTGTTTGGCACTCTGCAACATGTACACATACAGAAATAAACACCTAATTACAGATGCAAAATCCAGAATTAAGGCTGTCCATGTTACCTTAATAGGGCCTCTTCTTGTATATGCATTTTGAGACGGTCTTTGATTACCTGATCATATACCATTTTTCCACAAGAAATTTTTAAGTTCTTAACTTTTGAGTACTTGACTTTGCATCCTTAATGTTCGTTCAGTGTATGTTTAATGTAATTAGTATAATACCATGGCCCAACCATCTCAGTGATTGTTTTGTGTCTTGCCACCACTGTGATTACAAACATTTCTCAAGTGCTACCCTTTTGTGGGATTTTTAGCAGATTCTGTTTTTTTTTAATGACAATTTATTTTATCATGTGTTTCCAAGCCCTCTAAAAGGACAACATAGATATTATAATTTAAAATTGGTATTGCTGTAGCATCTAGAAGACTCTATTGAGATCCAGGCCACATTCTGCTAGGCACTGCAAAAACACTTAGTAAGAGACAGTCTGGGATTCAAAGAGTTATCAATATAAATACTACAGAAGGGCCAGTCATGTCTGACCAACCTGATTGCCTTCTATGATGATAAGAATGGCTCTGCAGATGTGGGGAAAGAGGTGTACGTGACATAACTTGACTTTAGCAAAGCATTTGATACGGTCTCCCACAGTACTCGTGCCAGCAAGTTAAGAAGTATGGGTTGGATGAATGGAATATAAAGTGGATAGAAAGCTGGCTGAATTGTCAGGCTTAACGGGTAATGATCAATGTCTAGCTGGCAGCCAGTATCAAGCGAAATGCCCTAGGGGTTGGTACTAGGGCCAGTTTTGTTCAATATCTTCATTCATGATCTGGATGATGGGGTGCATTGCACCCTCAACAAGTTCGCAGATGACACTAATCTAGGGGGAGTGATAGATAGGTTGGAGGATAGGAATAGGATACAGAGTGACCTACATAAGTTGTAGTATTGGGCCAAAAGAAATCTGATGAGGTTTACAAGGACAAGAGCAGAGTCCTGCACTTAGGACAGAAGAATCCCATGCACTGCTACAGACTCCGGACTGACTGACTAAGCAGTGGTTCTGAAGAAAAAGACCTGGGGGTTACAGTGGAAAAAAAGCTGTATATGAGTCAACAGTGTGCCCTTACTGCCAACAAGGCTGACAGCATATTGGGCTGCATTAGTAGGAGCATTTCCAGCAGATTGAGGGAAGTGATTATTCCCCTCTATTCGACACTGTTGATGCAACATCTGAAGTATTGTGTCCAGTTCTGGGCCCCCCCCTACACAAAGGATGTCAACGAACTGGAAAGAATCCAGCAGAGGGCAACAAAGATGATTTGGAGGCTAGGGCACATGACTTACGAGAAGAGGCTGAGGGAACTGGGCTTATTTAGTCTGCATAAGAGAAGAGTGAGGGGGTATTTGATAGCAGCCTTTAACTACCTGAATTTGAGTTCCAGAGAGGATGGAGCTAGGCTGTTCTCAGTGGTGACTGATGACAGAAGAAAGAGCAATGGTCTCAGATTGCAATGGGGGAGGTCTAGGTTAGATATGAGGGAAAACTTTTTCGCTAGAAGGATGGTGAAGCACTGGAATGAGTTACCTAGGGAGATGGTAGAATCTCCGTTTTAGAGGTTTTTAAGGCCCAGCTTGACAAAGCCCAGTCTGGGATAATTTAGTTGAGGCTAGCCCTGCTTTAAGCAGGGGATTGGACTAGATGACCTCCTGAGTTCCCTTCCTATCCTAATCTTCTATGATTCTATAGAAAATATACAAAGGGGAAACAGAGACACACAAAAAGTGAAGTGACTTGCCCCAACATTACACAGCAGGGTAGGAGAAGAGCCAGGAATAGAACCCACATCTTCTAAAGTCCCAGTCATGTGGTCTATCCACTAGACCAGTCTACCTTTTATAACTCAATTTTTTTCATTAACTCTTACAACATTCTAAGGTCAAAAGATGTGCAATATAATTGCTTCCATGCTCATTAATTAAAAAAATGAAAATATTAATGTCCAAAAAAAAGTATCTGTTAAGTACTTGAGATGGAGAAAACATGGTGAATACACTAAGAAATATGATATTTTAACAGTAGGAATTGGAAGATACTTTTGCTGCTAAAAGCAATAATCTGAAACTTTTAAAGACAGTGGGGTTAGCATGATATGAATTAATTTTACTGCCATACCATGGTAGGTTTATCACACTTTGTGTTTTACTGCAGTGCTGGGTCCAAAGTATTCATAACAAAGATGAAATTTATCCATATTACCACTTTACAAATACTTTAGAATTTCTCCATAGTGAGACATTCAAAAGAGCATTAAAATCCATCAACTCCTAGAGCATGCACTCACAGTCAGCAAGCATAAGCCTTGAATAGCATTGAAATCGCTCTGGGCAAAGAAGAGTATATAAACACCAGTTTGCCTGTCTTTTTACCTGGAGGGAAAAGTGCTAGATAATAGAGGACACAGAATACACTGAAGCATGAGAACTCAAATGATTAAAAAGCCTTACCAAGAAATATAAACAATTGCCAAGCATGGTCTGTCTAAAAATGTTCAAAGATTCTTGAGTGAAAATTTTGTGTTCCCTTGTATTTCGTTGAAATAGTGAGCAAAAGGGGAGTAAGAACCCACAATGTCTGTTGGATCCACAATTAGGCCTTCCTAGCTAAGTTTGCTAACCCTCCAGAGTGGCTGGCCTGTCTCACAGGCAAGGGTGCTGGAACAATTGTTATAATGGGAGTGCTGAACGCTGTTATTATGACTTCGAGCCAGAGGGTGCTGCCACATCCCGAATTCACCCAATTGCCTTCAATTCACTCTCCATCTTTTCCTTCGCATCCTTTTGTTCTTGTGTGTCTGCACATTTCACTTCCCATTTTTATCTTTTATTTTCCCCCAAATTTTCTCACTTCCCCTTCTCTATCACTGTGCAACACCAGCCTCAGCCTTGCTCACAGTTTACCTTTCTATTATTTCTTTCTTAGGTCTCTCTTTTCCACCTTTCTCAGCCAGTCCCATTTCCTCAGATTTCTCTGTCCACATCTTCCTCTTCCAAACCCTTATTTTTCTCTCCCTCTCTTCCTTTTTCATTTATCTGTTAGGGCCCTCCTCACCTTTCTCTACCTCAGTCAATTTCTGTGTCTTTCTCCACAACTTCCCCTTCTTGCTAAGGTCTTGTGATTGGAAGGAAATTATATTGCTTTAACCAAATGTGTGAGTCAACTGGTGCAAACTCCTGTGTGGACACTTGTATTTTAGTTTAAGACTGGCTTTTTTCATTAAATCAACTAACAGGAACTGGTTTAAGCTAAACCAAAATAAGCTGTTCTTAAACTGAAAGAACTCACAGGGATTTGCACAAGTTTACCAAAATCAATTTAAAAACCAAGTTAAATTAAACTGGTGTAACTTTCCTGTGCAGACAAAGGCTAATTCCTCTTTTTTTTATCTCTATGTCCTTGCAGTGCAAATCTCTTCTCTTTATAGCTTTTCCACTGTCCCATGTTAGGGTGTACACAGACTCTCAGTATAACAGATCCAAAAATAAATTTGGCCATATTATGGAATTCCTGTGTATATGATACAGAATGGAGGGTAAAACAGCTTTCTCCTAGAAAGTAATTCAACAGTAAAGGAGAATTATGTTCCTATAAATTGTTCTTATTCTTTATCCCTGTTTGCCAATAATAATTTTTTCTGTAGTTGCAAGTGGACAATTTTCATTTACCCACCACAGTGATGCATACAGAGTAATGATCCTGAAAATGATTCTGTGGACCTAGAATCATAGAAGATTAGGATTTAAAGGGACCTCAGAATGTCATCGAGTCCGAACCCGTGCTTAAAGCAGGACCAACTCCAACTAAATCATTCCAGCCAGGGCTTTGTCTAGCTGCACCTTAAAAACCCATAAGGATGGAAATTCCACCACATCCTTAGGTAACCCATTCCAGTGCTTCACCACCCTCCTAGTGATTTTTTTTCTAATATCCAAAGTAAACCTCCCCCACTGCAACCTGAGACCATTGCTCCTAGTTCTGTCATCTACCACCAGTGAGAACAGCCTAGCTTCATCCTCCCTGGAACACCTTTCAGGTAGTTAAAGGCTGCTATCAAATCCCCCCTCATTCTTCTTTTTTGCAGACTAAACAAGCCTAGTTCCCCCAGCCTTTTCTCATAAGTCATGTGCTCTAGCTCCCTAATCATTTTTATTGCCCTCCACGGGACTCTTTCCAATTTGTTGACATCCTTTCTGTAGTGGGGGGTCCAAAACTGGACACAGTATTCCAAATGAGGCCTCACCAGTGCTGAAGAGAGGGAAATAATCACTTCCCTCAATCTGCTGACAATGCTCCTACTAATGTAGCCCAATATGCCATTAGCCTTCTTGGCAATAAGGGCACACTGTTGACGCATATTCAGTTTCATGTCCACAGTAACTTCCAGATCCTTTTCTGCCAAACTGCTGCCTAGCCAGTCAGTTCCCAGTCTGTAGCAGTGAACAGGATTCTTCCATCCTAAGTGCAGGGTTCTGCACTTGTCCTTGCTGAACCTCATCAGATTTCTTTTGGTCCACATCCACAGGGTCAATCATCTCATCACAGAAAGCAATTAGGTTGGTCAGGCATGGCTTGCCCTTGGTGAATCTATGCTGACTGTTCCTGATCACTCCTCTCTTCCAAGTGCCTCAAAGTACCTACTGTGTGTTTCTGTTAATGATATGTAAATACCTAGCTATACATAGACAAATGCATGTAAAAAAGAAGGGTGTATATTAAATAAATTAATACAGCCCCAAGTTACTATATTAATGCCTGCTAGAAATTCACATGAATTTTTCAGAATATTTACTGTGTAATTAAAAAGTAAAAAAAGGTCTTTCACAAATTTTTCGGTATCATTATCTGATATTAATCCTGTTCCTGGGACATAACATAATTCTAAAGATGTACCAGTACAGGTGAATTTCTTTGCTTTATAAATGTTCTCAAGGGATAAAAGAATAACGAGTGAAGTATGTAATTCTGTTGCACTTTATTTATTTTTTCAGTGTAATATTTTCTGATGGAAAGTCTTGAGCCTCATCATGGCTTTTTCTTTATTTTTTAATTCTAGGTCACTGATATACACTGTCTCTATCTTCTTAGAGGACTTGGAGCTTCAAGGGGATAATCACTCAGGCCCTGATCAGGCTAAGATCTAGCGCACCTACTCAGCTTTCAACATGCGCCTAGTCCCATTCACTTGCTCCTTTTGAGATACATTTTTTAAGATATTTTACTTGCATGCACAGCCAATTCATATCTCCCTGTCATTGTATGCTCAGGTACTTTGACTGTAGAGTCACATTATGTCTTTATTTTGGCACAAGACTTTCTGAATATGTAAATTTTTATTGTGCATAAGCGTTTCTTGAAAAAAGCAGTGTTCATACAATACACTGAAAAATGAGAAAAAATCACTGCTTACTCTATTAATCACATTACTGAATAGGCACAGAATCCGCAGCTGAATTTTGAATAGAGGCTTAACTTTGTTCACTGTTTGGTGCAGGAGTGGGTTCCATAAATTATGTTTTTTTCTAAAATTTAAAAGGGTCACAAGAATACAGGCTAAACAACATATCTTTTTCTTTGGTCTACAGGAAATTTAGGCCAAACTATTTCCCTCAAATTGTTAAACAGAATTTTCAGAACGAATCAACATATGGAATAAGTTAAAATAAGGACTTGAAAACCAAAGAGCATAATGAGCTCAAAAGACAGCTAGACTTTTTTAATAATAAGACAGAGGTGATTGAAAGACTCAAAACCAAATCATGGAGATGAGATTACACTGAGTGTATTGGACATTGGCATCCTGGGCTGAGTAGGCATCAATTCAAATTGATCTCATAACTATTGGGATTAACTGTGAATGAATGACATTTCTTTACCTTGCCTAATGAAATCTGATTCTGTTTAATATGGATAATATGCTGAAAAATAACTTTGACAGATATCACACCCAAGTAGTCATAGTGTGCATTTTATTGGTGTTCTCCAGGGAAGCAAAGGTGGTAGAATCAGATACTCACACAGGAGTCTAAATTCTGCACACAGGCACGAAGAGGAAGTTATAGCAAGGAAGGTTAAAGTAGCCTTTTACCTTTTTACCAATATGTAAGATATTATCAGGTGAAGCAATGTTTCCTATTCTAAGTAAAGGGAATACTTGTTCATGCTAGTAATCCCTTACCTACTGTCAACATTTAAAAGAAAACTTCAGCAGTGCCCACCAAACGTGCAAAATGTGCAGCGGAGGGCACAAAATAGGTGTATGATGGCCTATTTTGTGCCCTCAGTTATCATTTTTAACATTTGTTTTAGCCTGTATTCTTGCATAACTTTTCACTTCAGATGAAACAATAACCCATGTATGGAACCCACTCCCCCATCACACACACAATGTGTATCCATAATATAGTCATTTATTTTTCAAAACTGGATCCTTACCGGATACTTTAGAATTAGCCACAGCAGAATACTGGATATTTCTGGTGGGTTTTCTCTCTGAACTGCCCAAGTCTATTTACATCTGAGGAGTACATAACAGTTTCAAAACAATTTCCAAACAAGATTAGGTATAATCTTGTCACAGATTAATCCAAGCAAATACTTCTTCATATATAAACATACCAAATAAAGTTCAGCCCTGGTGTAATTTCATTGACATGAAAGGGCTTATACTCAGGGCTGAATTCAGCACAGTTACAAGAGCAAAGAGGGCTGATCTGAGTAAAGTATAATTTTTGCAGCTGAATTATTCTCATGAAAAAGGATTCTCTTCAGAACCATTGTATGTAATCGCAGCTTTGGTGCAAGGAAACAGTTCATCTGCAAAATTTTAATTCTGTTTCAGGCAGCATTATTTTCAGCAATAATGATGGAGAACATAAGCAGCTGCAGATTATTTTGTCCTGCTCAGAATAATTTGGCCGGAATATAAATAAGAATGAAACACAATTGGAGAGGAGAGGGGAATACTATATGGAGGGAATTCTGAATATCAGTCAGCATATTTTGATCAAGCTGTACTGAAAGTGTGTTTTTCACAGACAACCTGCTTGTAAAAGCTACAGTGCAAAGTGTGTTTTATAATAATTATTACAATAATAATGATCACATTCTGCTGAGGGTTAATCCTTTGGGTATTAATTTCTTTTTCTCATACGCAAGCACAATGTCCATATTCATTTTACTGCACTTAGCATATTACTAAAGATTAAGGACTGCACAGTAAAAAAACCCACTAAAACAAAAACAAAACACAGATGTATCTCAAATAAGTACAGCAGAGATGATGCAAATATAAATCCAGTATTTACTGAGACTGCTTTAGTACATCATATTGCAAGATTCACCTCAAACTATGCTCTAGTAATGAATACAGGAATAATTTGGATAATTTTATGCATGCAGGCTCTCCAGCTATGAATCCTATTTACACATGCCATATATTCTCTACTTTTTTTTGGCATCATCCAAGTTCAGTTTTATGTCAAAGTAGCCTCTGATGCTCTGCTGAACTTTGCACTAAAATATCCTGTTAATATATCAGTCCTACTACAGCATATTAAATTTCAAAAAAGCAATCTAGTTAATTAACCAAAAGCAATTTCTCAGATTTAATTAAGATCATTCTACAGTATTGAAAATATCATCATTAATAATAATAAAGACTTATCCATACTAGTTGAAACCAAAACAAATTTATTTTTATCTATGAATTTAGCAACAGAGAACAGCGGTTTTAAATGCATCTCTCCCACAAAAGCAAGGATTTACACAGCTATATGTTACACTGCTTTATTACAAAGAGTTAACATGTGAATTGTGATCAAGGTCATGTTCTTTCACTTGTACTCTCTGAAACCCCTGCTTAGAAATCACGCAACATTAAGCTCAAAGCTGTTATGTTTACAATTTATATTATAAATTTAATTTCACATAGACTAACTTAAATCTCTTTCTTGAATACAGTAATGCCTTTCTGCATTTCTTTTGAGCATTCACAACTTCATAAGAATGGTTATTGACATATAAAGAACATTGCTAGTATAGAAAGGAAAAGAAACATGGACCATACAGGAGACAGTGCCTTTTACATCATAATCAGTTACCTATGTTACTGTGGCCACTTGGACTCCAATCAAGCATAAGATAGATGTGTCACAGCTTCTCCTTAACAGATAACAGTTGCCGTTAGCAATCCAAAGTGATAGGAAAACAGAATATCTGCCTAGCTGGGATAGAATTCAATGTCTATGTTGCAATTATTATATTACTGATTACTTCAGACTTTGGTGAGTTAATCCTCTGGGTATTAATTTACTCGCTGTGACTGTACAATACAGTTTCTAATGCTTTACCCCTCTGAGGGCTGGCACTATAATTATTCCATACGGTGCAGTCAACAAGTTCTTCCAGTGTATCTTTTCCAATTAATTGTATATAGGATGTGCCCATGTGACACTGTCAACACCAGACTTTAGTCAAAGAGCCTATTATTACTCTGTATTAGAACTGGGCAAAAGATGGAAGCACAAAAGATTTTAAAATTTTGAAATTTGGTTTCACTCTGAATCAGAACAAAAGCCCCAAAATGTTGAAATTTTCCATGAAAGAAAATTCTGATTTTGGGGGGTTGGAGGGTGGGGTGGATAGAAATGTTTCATTCTGACAAAATCAAAACATTTGATTTCAGTTTTGAGGTTTTTTTGGTTTTATTTATGTTATAATCTAAAGGCATGGAAATGCTCTCATCTGAAAAGAGATTTTAAAAGATTGGGACTTTACTCATAAACGTACAGTACCTATATCATAAATTAAAAACAATTTTAAATATGTAAGTGCTAATTATTATAGCATTTGTTAAATTAAGCAATAGTGCTTGCTACTGGTAGTATCGCTGTATATGCCTTTCCGAATGTTATTTTCACATTTGTGCATAAGATCCCTGGTCTAGTTCTGCAAAATGAATGTGAAGTTTCTGATTGTTCTGGAAGACATGTACTGCTGCCTTTGCAGAATACAAATTAAAGCCTCCAAGTTGATTGAACGAGGATGGATCCCCATTCATATCAATGGAGATCCAACTTTTGTCTTAAGAAGTTGCCAAAGAGCAACACAACCCACTTCCTATGCCACCAGGGGTTGAAAAGAAAGTCCTATCAGCATCTGGAGCAAAAGGGAATGTCTGAATCTGAATTCTGAACTCTTGCATGACAGAACAATATACTGCTGCCTGGCCAGCTGTGATAGAGCTCTCTTGCAGGATTTTTTAGGTGGAGTTTTAGTAATCAGAAAAACATTTTCATGCCTGAGCGATATTACTTTGGTGAATTTGCCCTTCAAGTGTTCTGGGGGAAAAAAAGCAGCAAGCAGCAAGCCCTCAATGCCTTCAAGCTATGATTGGAATCAGAATTTATAATGTTTAGGGCATGATGCACTTTAAATTAAACGTGAGGCATGATTTATCAGCAAAATAAAAAAATATGTGATTATTATACATAAGAATACCCTACTCATCAGATGGGTTAAATATAATACTGTATGGCACACAGTTATCCACCTAACTTGAAAGTCAATGAACTGTTGGACAAATATTTTTCAGACTGTCAGTCATAAAATAAGGAAATACTATCGTTAGACAAAACAAGCTAAAATTCTTCCAATGTACTGGGATGACACATTGCAAATTGAAGCAGTCTTCATGTTCTGAAGCAAAATAAGTCCACAGTCAAGTACCCATGTGCCAGATGTACACAACTCTGTGTATGCCACTGCTGCTCTGTCTGCAGAACACGCCACAGGCCATTTTGCTTTACTTGAGAAGACTGGGGAGGGGTATACAATCCAGAAAGAAAGTGCATTTATTACTGTTGTTCAGAAGCTTTTCTTCTGCCTATTCACTATTCACTTTTCAATGTCCTCCTTTTCCATCAATAATTGCTGCTGCAACAAATGCTGATAAAACTTCCAACAATGATACTGCCAGAAAGAGAACGAATTTTTGGCTAATGAAAAAAGATGGAGAGGAAGGATTATTATTATATTATTATTTTCCCCTTTAGATTAAGGATCTCTTGGTAGATGATAGTAATTGGGAAATGTCAAGATTCCAGAGTTTGAAGTTTCCTCGTTCAGACAGGCAATGAAAATATTAATTATATAAAATATAAGAATTGCCATAATTGCAGTGGCTGAGTAGTTAAGATGCTCAACTACAATCCTGACAGTGGTGGGGTTGAGTCTCACTTGAGCTCACACTGAAAGGTCATCTCCAGTTCACACAGCTGCAAAATGGGAAGATGATCCATTGGAGTAAGGCAGTCAGATGTGTTGCTGGCTGCAGCGTGAAACTGACATTACTTAACTGCATCAGCCCAATAAGCCATTGGCTTGAGGGGACTTTGAATCACCAGAGAGGAGCAGACCTGTGATCCATCTAACTCCAGAATCCTGTTTCTGACAGTGGCCAGAACCAGTGCTTAGGCCAAAAAAAAAAAAAAAAAAAAAATTCACAGTAGGCAGATGTGGGATAATCTGTCCCACACATCAGTTGGATCTTGATCTATAATAGTTAGAGATTGACTAAAATCGAGAAGAACAAGATTTAACATTCCTTCCTAAAATGGTTATAATTAATTGTATCAAATCTAAATATTTTTAAATACCCTGTGTGATAAAGTCAGGTCCGATGGCTTTAAAAGGCTGTGACTATTTGAGGACCAGGAAAGGGGTGGGTGGGCGCAAGCTCGAGGCCCCTCCCTCACTTAAGGGGGGAGCCAAGGGACCTGGGGCTCATCTGATTCCGGGGGACAACAAATGAAAAAACAGGAAAGGGTGTGGGGGGTCACAGGTTTAAACAAAGGGAACCAAAGGGGGACACTGAACAGAGGGCCCCAGACAGCGCCCATTGTTCCAGGAAGGTGTCTAGGGAGCCAGTGGACTCGGCCCAGAGGAAGTCCACCCAGATGCGTGAATGAATGGAGGAACGAAAATAGGCCCCACAGTCGCAGAGCTCCCCCACAGCCAACCTCCTCTCCCTGGTGTTATAGATGGCCACTCTGGCCAGGGCTAGGAGGAGGTTGATGAGGAGGTCCCACGATCTCGTGGGGCTTCGGATGGGGTGTGCATGGATGAACAGGTGGGGGAAAAGTGCAGCCAGAACCTCAACAGGAGGTTCTGGAGGAGCCGAAAAAGGGGCTGCAGCCCAGATAGGTGTGCGCCAGGGTCTCCCTTGCACCGCAAAAAGGGCAGGTGTCAGGGTGAGGGATGACCCGCGCCAGGTACACGCCCGTGCGCATGGCTCGACGAAGGAGCCGCCAACTGATGTCCCCGGCGGGCTGCGGGGTTAGGGTGGAATAGAGGCTGGCCCAGCGGGGGTCCTCGCCCTCCACAGGGGGCATTAGGTTCCGCCATTTGGTGTCTGGGCGGGACACGACCTGAGGAAATGAAGGGTGTGGAGCACGAGTGTGTACAGATGGTTCCTGGGAGTAGTTCGAAAAAGAACCAGCTGCAGATCGCACAGCCGGCTCGGGGTGTGGGGAGGGAGAGGCTGGGGGGGCTCGCAGGGCCAGGGTCCAATAGTGAGCACCAGAGGGCTGGGGCTAAGGGGGAGGCAGGGGGCACCTTCTTGCAAGACCCGCTCGAGGTAAGCCTGAGCAGCAGGGGGAAAGGCTGCCCTCACCTCCTGGAGTATGCGTCTGGGGTCCGACGGGTGGAGAGCCCCATGCGCTGGGCCAGCGCCTGGGGGTCCACCCAGTCCCCCCAGGCATAGTCCAGAAGGTCTCTGATCCTGGCGACTCCTGCCAGGACCAACTTCCGTTGCACCGAGAGGGTCTCCGCCACCTGCACATGCAACTGGGGGTTGTGCAGCAGGGGCTCCATGAGGAGATCCTCTCTCCAGTGACTGCGAGGGGTCTGGAGGCCAAGATCAGCCTCCAGGTCCGGAGGAGGCTCTGGTAGAAGACCAGCAGCTCGGAGAGGTCTCGCAGAAGACCTCTTGGATGGAGAAAAAAGAGCTGCCGGTCATATAGGAGCCCCCAGAGGCGGCGGAGGAAGGCGTGTCCCAAGTGGCTCCACGACGGACTACCTGCACCATAAAGGAGTCTCTGCAGGGCCTGGAGGCAGAAGGTGTGGACCTGGCTGCGAATACAGCACAGGCCCTGCCCCCCTTCCTCCAGGGGGAGACTCAGGATCCCTGCAGAGACCCAGTGCAGTCCTAGCCAAAAGAACACCAGGACTATCTTCTGGATGTAGGCCAGGAAGCTCAGTGTTGGGACCACGGTGCTGAGCCGGTGCCAGATCATGGTCAGGACCAGGTGGTTGAGCACCAGTGCCCTCCCTCGAAGGGAGAGACACTGGAGCAATCCTGTCCACTTCTACAGCCACCCAGACACCCCGTCCTGCAAATCTTGCCAGTTCTCTACGGGGGAGGGATGAGTGGCGGAAAGGTAGACGCCCAGATAGAGCAGTGGACCCGCGCTCCACTGGATGGGTTGAAGTGCAGGTGGGAGGGGGCCTGTCCGCCACCCTGCCCCTACCATCAGGCCAGAGCTCTTGGTCCAGTTGGCCTGGGTGGAGGAGGCCGCCGAGTAGATGGCCAGGCAGGCCTCCAGCTGTACCAAGTCACCCGGGTCCTGGACCGCGAGGAGCACATTGTTGGCGTACACTGACAGGACCAGCCTCAGCTCTGGCTCATGGAGCACCAGCCCCATCAGTCTCCGGTGGAGGAGACAGAGGAAGGGCTCGATGGCCAGGGTGTACAGCTGGCCCAGCAGTGGGCAGCCTTGGCGCACCCCTCACCCAAAGCTGACTGGTTCGTTCAGGGTCCAGTTGAGCTTGACCAGGCACTCCGCGGAGGTGTACAGCGCCCGGAGAAAACCCACAAAACGGGGTCTGAAGCCGAACACCCGCAGGGTGTCCAGGAGATACCCGTGGTCCACCCTGTCGAACACCTTCTCCTGTTCAAGGACAGGAGGGAAAACGACAGGCCATCCCTGCACCCAAGCTCCAGGAGATCCCGGGCCAAATAGAGATTGTCGAAAATGGTACGGCCCGGAATGGTGTAGGTCTGGTCGGGGTGGACCACGTCCTGTAGCACGGACCCCAGTCTCAGCGAAAGGGCCTTGGCTATAATTTTGTAGTCCGTGCTGAGGAGTGAGATGGGACACCAATTCTGAAGGTCTCAGAGGTCCCCCTTCTTGGGCAGCAAGGTGAGCACGGCCCACCTGCATGAGAGGGGGAGCTCTCCGCTGGCCTCAGACTCGGCCCAGATGGTGGCGAGGTCTGGGCCGAGGATGTCCCAGAATACGCGGTAAAACTCCACAGTCAGTCCGTCCATGCCTGGGGATTTATTGGTGGGCATGAGGCAGAGGGATCCCGAGAGTTCAGCCAGAGTGAGAGGTAGCTCCAGCCGGTCCCAGTTGCCCATGCTGACCGCGGGAAGTTCCTCCCAGAGCACCCGTCAGGCAGCGGTTTCGGTCGGATCTGGCAAAAAGAGGCTAGTGTAGAAGGCCCTGGCCCTTCCATGCATCTCCGCCGGGTCCATGAGGGGGGTGCCATCCTCTGCCAGGAGCCAGATGATGTGCTTCCGGGCCCCCCTCCTTTTCTCCAAGGCATGGAAGAAGCGGGAGCCGCATCCATCTCCTTCGAATGAAGGCTTCCCGAACCCAAAGGACTTCGAGGGCTCGGAGCTACTCCCGCTTCTCCCGGCACGCCCCGCAGAGGGATGGATCCTTGGGGCTGGCGGCGAGGTGCCTCTCCAGTGCTAGCACCTCCCACTCCAGCTGCTCCATCCCTGCATCCTGCTGCCGGCTGGCTCCCCGAGTGTAGTTGCAGCAGAAGAGCCGGGCATGCACCTTCCCTACATCCCACCAGTGCCGTGCTGAGGGAAAGGCATGCCTCTGCTCCTGCCAGGCCAGCCAGAACTCCCAGAAGGACGCCACAAAGCCTATGTCCTCCAACATGCTGTTGTTGAAGTGCCAGCAGGCCGGCCCCGGCCTCTCCGCAGTGAGAGAAGCCATCACAGTCACCATATGGTGATCCGAGAATGGGGCCGGTGGAAGGCCCGGCTCAAGCAGCCCCCCTCCTGGCCTTGCAGGGGCTCTCACCCCCCTCGGCAGTGGAGGGGAGGGGGTGCTGGGCACTGGCCTTGAGCTTACCACGCCTGCCCTGCACCAGCACCCAGCCCTCTGAGGTGGAGGGCGTGGCACTGGGGACAGAGCCAGGGGGCAATGGCACAGGGATTGAGGCTCGGGAAGGCAGGAGTGGAGTCACAGGGGGAAGAAAAGCCTCTCCCCGGGGTGAGCCCCTTCCAGTGCCCGACAGTGACGGTCCTGGTCCCCTCTCCTCTGCAGGCCCCGCCGGACCACTCTTGGCAATGGCGGGGCCAGCTGGCTCATCCAGGTGATCCAGGGAGAGGGCCCCTGGGGCCTGGAAGCAGGTGATAGCCGCTGGAGAGGAAGGGGGGACAGCCACAGGGACCGGATGGCTGGGGGGATGGCCACTGCTGGCTTGACTGGCACCCCTCTGGTCCCGGGGGACCCGGGCCTCCCGTCTTGCCGGGCCAGGGGACAGTCCCTCCGGACATGCCCTGTCACTCAGCAAAGGAAGCACCGGGCCTCTCCCATTGAGTAGTGGACCCAGTACTGGGCCCTTGATGGGGCACCAGAAAGGACCCCTCAAGCGCCTTCCCACCAAGCGCTGCCGGCGGCAGTTGGAGCTGCACCTGCCGGCGGAAGGAGAGGACATGGCGGAGGGTGGGGTCCTTGCTGCTGAGGGGGAGTGGGCTGATGGTGGAAATGTGCTTCCCCAGGGTAGCGAGGAAAGGTAGGAGGGCAGCATTGGGGAGGAAGGGCAGGACAGAAGTTAAGACCACCCGTACGCCCATGTCCTCCAGGGGCTCCACAGGGACGTGAACACCCCCACTGCCAAGCCCCTCTCCACCACCTCCTGCGTGGTGGCCTCAGATGCCAGAAAGAAGACCACCTTCCCGTACATCTTAGAGGACGCCACCACAGCCTGGGCCCTACCACCCGTGCCAATGCCCACACATAGGCTTCCACGTGGGGCAAGGCGGGTACCAGGGAGCAACGAACCCCATGCCTCCTGGTAAGGGATGTGAAGGGGCCTGAGCCCCCAGGGATGGTGCTGGAGGCAGCAGTCGGGGCAGGTGATGGGGCGGCAGGCAGGGAGCCCGCAGCCACCTGGGCGTACGTTCCGGGAGCAGCACTGCCCCCAGAGCTAGTGGAAGGGACAGTGGGGGAGGGTAGGGGAGGATGGGGAGGGCATCCAGCCGCAGGAAGTGAAGTCTTCTGGGTGGGGCCCTTGCCCTTCTTTCCCCCCCAACCCCCTCCTCCTGGCTGAGGGCACATCCCCTGGAGCAGGGAGGGCAGTCGCCGTGGCAGTGGTGGGGTCCCAGGAGTCCCCACTCAAGGCGCCCGCCGCCAGTGTCCCGAGATCAACGCCTGGGGGGGGGCCAGTAGGGCCGGGCCGGGGGAAGGGGGAGGGGGAGGGCAGGCAGGCTGGCTGGCGGGGCCCCCCAAGACAGCACAAGCAGCACCTCCAGCAACCTTGAAAAAAAGCGGGGGGGTGCAGTGGCCGGTATGAGGACCCGAAAGGGTTAAAAACCCTCTGCCCTGCAGGCAGAAGAGAAAGCACAGCAGGGCAGTTAAAGACTCCTGGGCCCATTGAAGGGCGGGGTCAGGAGTATTTAAACCTTGCCTTCCCTAAAGGAGAGAATAAATGCAGGGGAAGCAGCCAGAAGGTGTGGAGCAGCTGGAGGAGATGTTTCCCTTCCAGGCCAGGAGACAGAGCTCCTCTAAAGCCAGGGGAGATGAGGTAGCTGGGGGTGCCTTAGCCCCCAAGCAGAGGTAAAGTGCAAGACCCACTAGGGGGAGGCAGGCATTGAGTTGTCTGAATTGAGTTGTCTCCATTTATGCCCAGGTTGCTTTCTTGATTTGATACAGTTAATTTAGAAAACTCTAGGGGGTATGAGTGGTACAATTTTCCCCTTCCAATATGCAGTTGTATCTAGTTTGCTACCCTCCAATCCTCTGATATAATAGTTGTTTTTTAAGAGATTGTATGTTTTTGCTACCAGCTCAGACACTTCATATTTGTGCTACTTCAGAAATGTGGGTTGTATACCATCTGGACCTACAGACTTGTTGCTTTTCATATGATCAATTTGTTCCAACATCTCTTCTTGACTACTTGCTTGTTTATGGGTGCTCCTATAATGTGCTAGGCATATTCCAAACACCCAAGAATGGCACAGTCCTTACTCTGAAGGGCTTACACAGTGGAAGTCAAACAGAAAGCCAAACTGTAACATGAGGTTTTTGGGGGGAGTAGAAAGTGATAACATAATATATTTGAACTTAGCCCTAAAAAGGTTAAGAAACGATCAACAGCTACTCTTTTATGTGGAGAAGGCAGTGGGATTTGCAGATCAGTTCCGGGTGGGCATTTCAAATCTAGGAGATTGCATAGAAATGTAGGAGAATTTGATGAATTCTGGATGACTCTGATTGAACTGGAGGAGTTCAGGGGATGGGAGGTGACAGAAGAAGAGACAGAACTGATAAGTACTGAGGGGCAAGATTATGTATGGCCAGGAAAGACTGGTAAGGGCTTGAGTATGGTGTGGTAAAGGAAGGGCGCATGGGACACAGGCCATACTATTGTCAATCATTTGACATGTTGCCAGATGCCATCTATTGCCACTGCTCGTTTTCTATCCTATAGCCATTTTCTAATCTATGACTGAACCTTATCTCTCTCTTACTCCATGATTACTCAGTTTCCTCAATAGTCTTTTGTGAGGGCAAAAGTGACTTTTGTCAAAACCTTTTTGAAATCTAACATTATGTCAATGCCTTCTCTTTTATAAGCTACATCTGACACACAAAAGTTTCCAGAACAAAAGCCATGATGATTGGGACCAACTTGCTTTTTAATTATTTTGTATGGCTGAGAGTAGGACATCCAACTCCCTTAGGCACTTCTGAAAATCCCAGCCTAAACCAATGTGCTTAGTACTGAACTAAGACACATGGCTCTAGAATACCCAGGATCATCCCCAGCTGTCCTCCTGGAGCTAGGTACAACATACATTACCCTCCTGGCCTCCATGAAAGCAAATACTTTTAATCAGACCTTACACATTTGGTTTTTCTAAGTTCCTTGGTTCACCAGTTCAGGTGATTTTGTTTGTAATCTATAAACTTGTTCCAGTGTCACCTTTTGATACCTCAGTACCTCCTCTTTATGATCTGAAAAGAAGACATTTATGTTCAGCTCTCTAATTTTGCCATGAGGATGGATGCCAGGAAGTCATATAAAACAAACTATACCGAAGGGTCTTTGTTAGCTGTTGCCCAACATTTCACAAGCAAGGTCATAGGATAGGTGAGGCCAGCGGGACTGATTTAAACCCTAGCAGGTGGTCTTTGTTTGAAATGTGATGTTTTCCTGCCTCCACTCCCCACTTAAATTACTTGCTTCCTATATATTTCATTATTTGAAATATCCTACAGTGGCAGCCACTTATTTCAAGAAGTTTCAATAATAAAGCATCTGAGTGATGTATGGTAGCATGCATGGAGCAGTACCAGGGCAGGAAGAGAGACGTACATTTCCAGGGCATTATTGGCATTATATTTATGGGGCTGGCTCCAGGGATAATGAATGCATTTCCACAGTGGGAGGCGGTATATATTTTTCCAGTGTTAACAGAGTAACCTTATCTAGAGCTGAATACTTTTTTAACTAAATTTCTTTGTTTGTTTTTAATGCATGGAAGAAATGAATGTAAAATTATTGCTTTAAGAATAGGAATAAATTCTATTTAGTAAATTCTATTTATGTGTTAATAACATTATATTCATTCTATAGAGGTTTACACTTTGAAATACATAGGTTAATTATTATTGATCTCTTTCACATTCACTGCACTGATAGTACTTGTGCTGATCTCATTTGGTATCAATGGAAATATAATATTCTGCAGATAATTTTTTATATGGGATACGTGTTAAAAATAATAAAATAGCTGCTGAATATCACTTTAAGTAGTAGTTTTTTACCCTGACTAAATCTTTGCATTTTTAATAAAGTGAGATAAATGAGCTTCTTTTCCAAACTCAATGTTCAATTAATGTTATTAATTAATGCAATCCCTACATAAAGCCTCCATAAGTGCCCATTTGGCTATGTCCATACACTGGAATGACAAGATAACACATTCAAATTCAAGAGCTAGTTCAACTTCAGCTAAAACCCCAAAACTTTTTGAACAGTCAAAGTAGCTTGGTTAATTACTTTTCAAATTAAGAGCAACAATTTATTTTCAGACTTTCAAACTGAGGGGCTCTGCCTCAGAGGTATAAATCTTTAAATAGCTAGCCCAAGGGAAGCTATGAGTTTGTCAAAGAAAACAAATGCACTTGTAACGGCTGTTGATGACTTCTTATACCTGCTTAACAAACCATTCATTTAAAAAATTACATGTGTTTGAAAAACCTTACAGATTTATTTAATAAGGCACTTAAAATACACCTCTCTAAACAAAGCAAATTCATAAATGCTTTTAACCTTTTATAACATATAAGAGCAGAGCAAAGACTGAATTGTAACTCAGAAACAACTGAGTCCCTGATTTCCCCTTGCTCAATGGAGAAAGCAAGATGTATCCTACCTTTTCATGGCATAGCTTATGTGATAAAGTCAGGACAGACTAATACAAAAGGGTATTCTATTTGTAAGCCAGGGAGTGTAAACTTGCTAAAGGCCCGTCCCCCAGCCTAAAGGGAGGAGCCACTGAGCTCGAGATATAACTGAGCGGGGGAAAACTAATGAAAAAAACAGAAAGGGGAGTGGGGATTACAGGGTCAAAGGAAGAATGCCAGAATGGGACACTGAACAGAGAACCCAGGACAGTGCCCACTGCTCCTGGAAGGTGTCAAGGGAGCCAGCGGATGCTGCCCAGAGGAACTCTGCCCGGATGCATGAGTTCACACAAGAATGGAAGTAGGCCACACAGTTGCAAGCACCCTCCTGCCAACTTCCTCTCCCTAGTCTTGTAGAGAGCCAGTTTGGCCATGGCCAGGAGGAGGTTGACGAGGAGGTCCCGTGACTTTGTGGGGCCACGGATGGGGTGTATGTAGATGAACAAGTGTGGTGAGAAGTGTAGCCAGAACCTCTGCAGGAGGTTCTGGAGGAGCTGGAAAAAGGGCTACAACCTGGGGCACTTGAGGTAGATGTGCAACAGGGTCTACCTCATGCCGCAGTAGAGGCAGGTGTCGGAATGAGGGGTGAACTGCGCCAAGTACACGCCCGCGCTCACAGCTCCATGAAGGACCTGCCAAATGATGTCCCCAGCGGACCATGGGGTCAAGGCGGAGTACCGACTGGCCCACTGGGGGTCCTCGCCCTCCGCAGGTGGCAACAGACCATAGTATCATAGAATATTAGTGTTGGAAGGGACCTCAGGTCGTCAGTTAGTTCAGCCC